>OLKM01000011.1:282500-291414 GCA_900291075.1 Melanogrammus aeglefinus
TGCGCTGGGGGGCGGCGACGGGTGGGGCAGGTGGAGGGGCCGGCGGCGGCGGGCGGGGCCCCGTGGATCTTGGAGCCCGGTGTGCTGCTCCGGCTGCTGCTGTGGAGACGGGAAGAGGAGGAGGAGGAGGAGGAGGAGGAGGAGGAAGAGAGGAGAGGAGGAAGAGGAAGAGGAGGAGGAAGAGGAGGAGGAGGGGGAGGAGGAGGAGGAGGAGGAGGAAGAGGAAAGGAGGAGAGGGGGAGGAAGATGAGGAGGAGAAAGAGGAGGAAGAGGAGAAGGAGAAGAGGGGAGGAGGAAGAGGAGGAGGAGGGGGGGGGAGGATTGAGGAGGAAGAGGAGGAGATGGAGGAAGAGGAGGAGGGGGAGGAGGAAGAGGTGTTTGAGGATTAGGAGGAGGAGGTGGAGGAGGAGGAGGTGGAGGAATGGAGGTGTTGGAGGATTAGGAGGTGGAGGGGATGAAGGAGTAGATATTTGGAGGAGGAGGTGGGGGGGAGATGAAGGAGGAGGAGAAGGAGGGGACAGGGGATATGATGGAAGAGTTCGGAGGAGGAGGAGGAGGAGAGAGAGTAAGAGAGCGAGTGTAGAGGGAGAAAGCAAACAAGGAGGAAGAGGGGGGGGGGTTAGGGGCCAGGTGTGATGGGATTAACACTCGTTTCCCGGGGCGCCTCCACGCCTCCATCTGTCCCCCCCTCCCGCCGCCGCCGCCCGGGAACCTCGTTTTCACGCCTTAGCGCTCCCGCGTTCACACAAAACACACACGCCTCCCGCCCCGGGGCCCACGCTCCACCGGAGAGCTCCCTAACCAAGCGCAGAGGCTCCACTCTCAGGGACACCTCCACGAGCAAAACACGGCGCCGCCTGCCAGCCAGGCCGGCTTCACGACACGAGCGTCTTGCCTTTGAGCAAGGCTCCTGCTTTCACGCCACTTCCTGCTCCTCTGCCAAGGCACGGCGCATGTTTTTGTAAAAAAAACAACAACAACAACACTACAAACCAAGACACGCCGAGACAGGGACAGAGCGAGGGTGTGTGCGTGTGTGTGTGTGCGCGCGTTTGTATTTTGACGTGTTGTGTGTGTGGGGGGTTTTCCCGCAGGCTGTTTGGAAAGGCTTGTCGTTCTGCATCTTTACACACTAAGCTCCCCTGGAAGAGGAGCCCGTCTGCCGCGCTCCAGCCCTGTCACCGGGCCAAGCCTGATTATTCACCGCCGGTGCCAGGGCCTCGGCGGAGCTCTGGCGGGGGCCCCGGAGGGGCCGTGGCGTCGGGAGCGCAAGGCGCAACCAGCTGCTGGGGGCCCCTGCGAGATGAGGAGTGTTGCTGGGGCCCCCAGCAGGCCAGAGCCTCACGGCTTCAAGAGAGAGAGAGAGAGAGAGAGAGAGAGAGAGAGAGAGAGAGAGAGAGAGAGAGAGTGAAAGAGAGAGGAAGAGAGAGAGAGAGAGAGGGAGTGAATGAGAGGAGAGAGAGAGAGAGAGAGAGAGAGAGAGAGAGAGAGAGAGAGAGAGAGAGAGAGAGAGAGAGAGAGAGAGAGAGAGGAGAGGAGAGAGAGAGAGAGAGAGAGAGAGAGGAGAGAGAGAGAGAGAGAGAGAGGGGGCTGCTGCAGACCCATCCTTCACCATTTCCCCGTTTAGTGTTGCTGTTATGGACCCCATTTGCTCTAAATTAGTGCCCCTGGATAGGCTAGTGTGGTATCGATGATTAACCAGTGTGTTTCACCTTAAACGTCAGACAAAAAAGATAATGCTGCTCTGATTCCTAATCAGACGAGCAGACACAATGTCTGAGGAAAACTGCATGAACGGAGGAGCAGAAACCACCGCTTGATTTCTAGAAGTAGCATTTTACACTTCTTTTCCCCCTGGAGGACCGTTGTTCGACAAGGCCCCGACAAGCGCTGCGTTAAGACAGCTCAACAAAAAACAAAACAGATGAACTAGAAATTATGCAGTCGGGGTGTTGATTCCGGAGCGTATGCTAAAGTACGGCGCGGCGGATGGCGTGCGATGGTGATTGTGTAGGTGGTTAATAAGTCCCAGGGTGCTGTTCACCTCCCACTGTGGACAATCAGCCACTCTCCCGCATCCCCCCCCCCCCCCTCGTCTCGGGGTACCTTCCACCGAGTCGTGTTTGAGTTGATTACCAGCTGAAACAAACAACGCAAGACCTCGGAAGTAGGTCTCGCATATTTATGTTGATTTGTTCACTCGCAGCTACACCGTGGCAACGTCATCTTATCACGGCCTGAATGATTTTCATTGATTTTCAATTTTAAAACAATGATGTTGTTATGGTGCAGTGAATAGCAAATCTAAAATGCGCAAACGTTGAGTAGCTATTGTATTGCCTTTTTGTGAACATCGGCCGGCTTCTAACCTGAGGTCTGATCTGTTCCGCACGCCACTCGGGTGATCATGAGAAGCTGGGCTGGGGCGTGCTAACACGGGGGTCTTACCTGTGTCCGTTCAGGCTGTGGCCGTTGTAGGCTGACAGGGGCCTGGGGTGGCAGCGTGAGGGGGGGCGGTGGGGTCCTGCCTGGCTGGGGTGCTGCTGCTGCTGCTGCTGCTGCTGCTGCTGCTGCTGCTGCTGCTGCTGCTGCTGCTGCTGCTGCTGCTGCTGCTGCTGCTGCTGGTGCTGGTGGTGGTGGGTGGTGGTGGTGGTGGTTGGTGGTGGTGGTGGTTGGGGGGAGTGGTGGGGGTGGTGGTGGGGGTGGGGGTGGTGATGGTGCCCGGGGAGGGCGGGCGACGGCGGTTGGGGGTGATGCAGGCTGGGCGTGGGCGGCGGCCTGGGGTGATGCAGGAGGGGGTCCGCCTGGTGCTGGAGCCGGGGCCGGGGGGCCAGCGAGGGCTCTGGACCCTGGGTTAGAGGCAGGGCGGCGGGCGTCTGAGGCTTTGGGGGAGCCTCTGAGCGCGGGGGCAAGTAGGCGGAGCTCTGGGGCTGGACGCGGCCGCTGGCGTGGGAGTGGCCGTGGGGGTGGGGGTGGGGGTGGGGCTGGGCTTTGGGGTGGGCGGTGTGTGGTGGGGATGGGCGCTGGGCGTGGCCGTGTGCGTGCCTGGGCGAGGGGGCGTTGGCTTGTGGCAGCGGGAGGTGGGGATGGGAGAGCGTGGGCGTGGCCACGGGGAGCCTAGGCGGCGGCGGCGGCGGCGGGGCAGTGGTGGAGGTGGGGGTGGGAGTGGCGGTGGAGGGGTGGGCTTGGCGGTGGCGGTGGTGGGCGGGAGGGCCGGGGGCTCCCTGCAGCTGTCCTGGCTGCGCTCCTGGCTGCGCTCTAGGCCTGACACCTTGAGAGGGGCCGGCCCCTGGGGCTCCTGGCTGCCATTGGTGGAGAGCACATCAACGCCGAACTCTGGAACTGTGAGGGGAAAGACAAGGGGAAACAACGAACCAATCAGTGAGTTGCATCTCTCTGAGAACAGCTCTTCACTCGCGGCCTTGTTGACTAGAACAATCGGTTCTAGTCATCGGGGCCCTAATGTGATTAGGGCCCCGAGGAGGATCACATACAGCGGGACCGGGAGCGGTGAACGTCATCAACGATCCGAGGCTGAGTTGTGAATCAACGGTGCAGACCTCGGCCACAGATGTTTTTTTGTGTACGTTTGTAGAGTGCTAATGAGCCGAGTAGTCGCTGTAAATAACAACGACGACCGCAGAAGAAGAATACGGTGCAGCGGTACACAGAGGAATTGTAGAGCTGCTTGTGAATGAACAAGTGGGCCCTCACGGGCCTTCTGTTACACACCCAAAACTCATCTTATTCCCGATTCTCACAGTGTGGTTGTGTGTCTGGGAGGTATTGCACATACTGGTACATATCTTGTGAGGAGAAGCATCGCTGCCAAATCCTCAAGTATTTGTAACAAATAGACCCTGGAGTAAAATGTTCATCAGCCAACATTATCGGCCCCAGGAAAATCAAACCGATTTAGATTGAATGAATTCAAATCAAAACAAAAAATTGTACACCCTGTTGTTAGTTTCAGCTGTTTTTGTCAGGGGTACATCCAGCTCCATTTGTGAATAGTCGACACCGTGGTGGATAACAAACAGTCCAACTATTCAAAATCCTGCCCGGAGGACTCCTTCATAAAACACCAGCACACTCAAACAGTAAATCACCATCAGTGAAAGCGTCCTCCTAATCGAATGCAGACCAGAGAAACGCACCAATCTAGGTCACACGGCGACATGCCCCCTGAAGGCCTTACAACAGAGAAACCCACGACGTGTGAGTCTCACGCAATGAACAACAACAACAACATGTTTATTAAGGCTCCGCGCAAAGTGGATGTATTCCCTGCTGGGACTCTCCATCCCCACAGAGGAGCGCCTAGGCGCTACTCTAGGTGCTGCAGCCGGGGGCCGTGGGGCTGTCTGGCTCTCCAGAGGCAGAAGAGGGCTTGCGTGCTCTGGGGTGTGAAGTGGGAGGGAGGGAGGCTGGGACCGAAAGATGAGTTCATACGTACGCTGTGATTAACTCTCTCCGGACCTCCTGGGAGGGGATGGGGGTGTGACTGGCTAGCTATAATCCTCTGTGGCACCGAGCTCTATATCGGGTCTGGCTTTGGGTCCACCCCCTCCCCTGGGCTTCATCTGGGACCCATCACCCCCTGAGGGGCCTCTCGGAAGGGGACGGGGACAGGGACGGGGGGGGGGGGGGGCCCAGCGGTACCTCGGCTCCCCGGCTCCTGGGAGGGCCCAGAGGGACCCAGGGTGGCTCCAAGCAGTTCCACCCCCAGTGGGACTGGATGGGTTGGGGGGGGGGAAGGGAATTGGTGGTGGTGATGGTTGGAGTGGAAACCCCACTGGGAGTAGCCCGGCTGGGGAGGGGGGGGGATGGAGGAGCTGAAGTGGCGGAGAGAGAAAAGCAGTGCTCTACTGCAAGACTAACCATTAGCATTCAAATGCCAAAGTGGGTATTGGCAGGGCCCCCCCCCGGAGTGCATCCCATACAGCAGTAGCAGGGGTCAGGGGAGGCCGGGCTTGGTGCAAGATCACGATCGATACCTACAATAACAGCCATTGACTCGGGCTCAGTGCTTTCGAAGGAGAATTGGACCGAGACATCTGCCCGCATCACTGGAGACAAAACACACCCTTGGCCGGATTGAAGAGGGTTGGAAGAGTGTCGGTTATTGGACTGGAGTGTGTGCAGTCCCCGCCTGCGAGGCGTCTATATGTAATGGTTAGTAAAAGTAATGGACACACACACAGTCACACAGTAATCATGAGCTCATGAATATCATTACCCCCCCCCGACGGACAGAGGCCAGGGTAGCCAAATGACGGCCCTGACAGGCGGGTGGAGGAGAAATAGCACATTTTCAAAACCCACCACCTTCTGCAACACACGCGCAAACACACGCACGCACACACACACACACACACACACACACACACACACACACACACACACACACACACACACACACACACACACACACACACACACACACACACACACACACACACACACACACACACACTGCACACTGTGGCTAGGAGGTAGCATCGCAGAGGTTGGAAAGCTTGTTTTGAGAAATGTGCCAACATGCTATAAAAGGAAAGTGTGTGTTCTGGCCATAACGAAGCCCCCAGAGAGAAGGTGGAGGGAGAGGTGAAAGGGGAGGAGGAGGAGGAGGAGGAGGTGGAGGGGGCGGAGGAGGAGGTGGAGGAGGAGGAGGTGCAGGAGAGGAACTCTGCACATCTCCCACGGGGGATCATTTGTCAGTCTCCTTTAACAAATACAAAAAAACATCCACCTCCCGCCCCCCTGTCCCAAAAGAAAATCCTGGCTGTTTCCTTCCCCCCAGGCTCTGATCCCCCCCCCCCCAACCCCACCCCAGCGACCTCTTCTGCATGGCATTATCAGCTGGGCTCCAACAGGGGACACACAGCGCTTGCCGGGGGATTTGAATGGGAAATGAGCCGAGCTAAAGGTAGCGAAGGCGGGAGGTGGTGGTAGTTGGCTGCGGAGCATCGGTCTTTTCGGTGTTTTTCTCCTCTTTTGTTTCAAGGCTAGCAGGTGGGTTTTGTGTGTGTGTGTGTGTGTGTGTGTGTGTGTGTGTGTGTGTGTGTGGTGTGTGTGTGTGTGTGGGGGGAGCTTTGTTGGGGCTAATCACAAGGAGGGCGGGGGGGGGGGGCCAGAGTGAGGCTTAAGAGAGCCAACTCATTATCCCAGCAGGCTAGTCTAGCAGGCTAACACAGCGGGCTAACCTGCTGACTGATTTCATCACACACACGCAGCCACAGTATGAGCGGTGATACGACGGAGTAATCACACTGAGAAGATGCTGAAAATGTGTTTTCAGCATGAGTGTCACACGCTTTTTTTCTTTTTTTTTTTTTACAAAGTTACATCACGATGCGAACTTCTCCAACTACGACATGTGATTCCCCTGAAAATGTATCGGCAGTTATTATACGGGAATGAGCCGTCGTAAGTAGGAGCGGTTTCCTGGGGGTATTAGTATACGAGGCAGATGACGACCTCTCCTTCAGCCACGTGGTGGGAGACATAGCCTTGATATCAAAGCCTTCGCTGGCAGGCGTCCACAGACCTCCGGTCATGTGAACCGCACTACGCCACACAGAGGGTAAAGCCATTAGGGCGCTTGACAAACGAGACGGGAAGCATACTGTGTCTTAATAGGGGCTGAGGTCATCGGGGTAGCAAATTGCGAGATCAATTTAGCATATTACGTTTCAATGTCATCCCTTGTTATTACAGCCCCGGCCTGTATAAATAATTATAAACTCAACATGAGCCAACATCATCGTCCTCTTTAAAAATGTAAATGGCAGATCAACGGCCTGACCCTTTGGCACCAACATCCTCTCCCTGTTCCTTGCCTAGAAGACTAGCCAAAAATCCTTCTCGCTCTCACACTCTCTCTCTCTCACTGTGGGGTGGTCTGACAGCTCTGCACTGGGCCCCCCAGAGACACCATGACAGACTGTAGCTCCTGTAGACATTTCTGGGACATTCGGATCCTCTGACAGACCACCGCCAGCACCACCACCCCAAACCAACACCCCCACCACCACCACCACCACCATGGCCCATCATCCCGTCCCCTACCTCCCCTTTAAAATAGCCCAAGGCACATGCATGCTTCAGCCGTGCCGTCATTTAAGAGGAAACGTCCCGATAGGGGTCACGTTGATGTGATCGCATAACCACTGAGCACGTTGCAACACTTTGTGTATGTGTGTGTGTGTGTGTGTGTCGTGTGTGTAATGTGTAGTGTCTGAGGTGTGGCGTGTGTGTGTGTGTGTGTGTGTGTCGTCTGCTAATTTAAAGCAAAGCACCGGCAGAGGTGGGGAACCGTCAGGCCTTCCCCGATGATTGAATACCACTTGGCAGGTCTTACGGCGAGAGGAGTGAACAGTATGCGCGCTAGCGCATGGGGTATAATTAAACCCGCTGCAGGTTCCCATGGTATAAGCCGAGAAGTATCCTTGATATTTCTACCCACACCCCCCCCCCCCCCCCACACCCTGCTACTGGGCAAGCAGCAAACCTTAAATCACCCAGAGCGTCCGGCCTGGCTGGCGTCCCTGTTCGCTTCTTGTCAAGCGCCTCTTGTTAACGACCGCAGGCAGCGGGGGGTGGAAAAAGACCAGGTGTGCGGTTGTGTATCTAATAGCAGGTACGTCTTCAGATCAAGCTGTCAAAACAAAGTGATATATTCATATTAACGCGCAGGCTTGTGTTTCATGTTTCGTGTAATGGAAGGCGGCTCTGGCAGAGGGCGCACGGCAGCTGAGCCACAACCGGAGCGAGAGGGAGAGGGAGAGGGGGAGAGAGAGGGAGAGAGAGAGAGAGAGAGAGAGAGAGAGAGAGAGAGAGAGAGAGAGAGAGAGAGAGAGAGAGAGAGAGAGAGAGAGAGAGAGAAGGATGGAAGGCAGGAAGGAAGATGGAAGGAAGGAAGGATGGAAGGATGTAGGGAGTAGAGATGAGGTGGAAACACGCAGAATCCAGAGCCAATCACAGGGCTGCATCATTGAGCCCCTCACGAACCAGAGGTAATGATGCAATAGCAGGTGATCTGCTTCTGTTGCATGGAGCACGCTTGCCGCCAACAACCTGTTTTCACCTGGGAAGGGAAGAGCCTCTGGGATAATCCACCAGGGAACAATGCTGAGCCATCTAGCGGTGGAATATTTTAATCTACTCTAATGATGACACATCGTTCCACTTTCTTTTGACACTGACCCCCCAGTGGCGTCAAGTCAAATGTCATGAGTAATATGGCTGTCACTGATAGAAATAACCAACTGCAAGATGATCTCCTTCCTGTTGCCAATAATGGATCCCCCAGCTTGTTAACACTGAGCTTAAAATCGGTTGGTTTTAATAACAGTTTACGATTGTTCAAATAAGCTAAGGTTCACTTTCTGAAAATGCAAGCAAGTCAACCATGGAGTCCTCTTTTTTGCCATAAGATCGAGCAAGATACATACAAGGAGAGGAAGAGAAAGAGAGGTAGATAAAGAAAGAGACCGGGAGAGAGGCAGGGGAAGGGAATGGTCACACAGCCACCTGGCACGGTTTCTACAGTCTTATTTAAAAAAAGAAAAACGACAAGAACTATCTAGAGAGAAACGCTGACATCCCAGAATCCCTGGCCTGTCCATCACAGCTGCCAGAGTCCTTCAAAGTCCCACTCACTCACTCACCATCCCACTGTCTACTGCCAACTCTACCTCTCTCTCGACCCATCTGCCTGCTGTATTCTCTCTCTCTCTCTCTCTCTCTCTCTCTCTCTCTCTCTCTCTCTCTCTCTCTCTCTCTCTCTCTCTCTCTCTCTCTCTCTCTCTCTCTCTCTCTCTCTCTCTCTCTCTCTCTCTCTCTCTCTCTCTCTCTTCTCTCTCTCTCTCTCTCTCTCTCTCTCTCTCTCTCTCTCTCTCTCTCTCCCTCT
>OLKM01000011.1:291439-313939 GCA_900291075.1 Melanogrammus aeglefinus
TTAGCTCTGTATTCTCTCTCTCTCTCCTCTCTCTCTCTCTCTACCTCTCTCTCGACCCATCTGCCTGCTGTATTCTCTCTCTCTCTCTCTCTCTCTCTACTCTCTCTCTCTCTCTCTCTCTCTCTCTCTCTCTCTCTCTCTCTCTCTCTCTCCCCCTCTCTCTCCCTCTCTCTCTCGTTCCTCTGGTGGTGCTGCAGTAGACATAATTCTGCCCAGGCCACTGAGGCACCACATCAGACTCTCTCTTGAGTTCTCTCTTGAGTCGTCAAGAGTGCTAATGTTCCTGTCAGCCTGCAATTGGGAAACACACGTTAGAGCTCCGGGTCACTGCTAAGAACATCTGAAGGAACAGACTCATTTGATTGAGATGACAAAAAAAAAAGAAAAAAAAAAGAGGCGTTACAACCGACACAAAACCAAACGCGGTTGTGGGTGGTGGGGTTGGAGTCCATGCCTTCCAGTCATGAAGCTGAAACAATAACACTGTTGTTTATCTAACGAGTGACGGCCACACCCCCCTTCCCCTGTCAAGTCACATCTCGTCACGAACCTTTAAAATAAATAAGCTGTTAGCGGTTTAACGTTGAGTCAATTTAACGGATGAAGTCATTGCTCCTGGACTTTTTTTTTTCTTTGGTTAAAAAAAAAGAGAAATTAACGTATTCCCGTCTGTGTAAACATCACTTATTATACAGACGGACTGGAGCTGAGGCAATTTAAATCCGAGCCTATTAAGTCAAATAAAATTAAATATAAACCTTGATGTGCAAAGCGATTAATTCGTTCCAATGAAAGCGGAAAAAATTGCTCACAGCGGACCATGTCCTTGCCTAAAAAGATATGAAAGAAACCCCCTACTCTCCTCCGGGTCGTGTTGAAGTCTGGAAAGCATTTCGGTCCAATAAGAGAGAAGCAGAAGGAAAAAAAGCTCTTACTCTGCCTGCTCTCCTATTTAGTTTGACAACAGCATTAGGAGCTGGAAACCACGGGTGTTGACAGTGGGCTGACCCCGGAGACAGCACGCGCTCCCTGCCGCTGACCTTGGCCAGGAGGTAGATGTTGTTTATTTGGTCTTAATGAGGCCCGCCAGATCAGTTAATGGCAGACATCTTAGACCGTTCCCTTCCCTCCTCCCCCTCATACACACGAGGAGGAACAACAAACACCGCCCTCTCTCTCCCTCGCTCCCACCACAAACCTCACACATAGACGGACCGGTGGTCCACAGCTGTGTTTTGTTGTCCACCTGGATCATGGTCCTCTGTGACTCCACTGCCTATGAGTCCACACCCGCAGAGTTCAACAGGATCTCCACCTCGTCCCCGAGGTCTTTGTTTATCCAACAGGGAAATGATAACAGACCTCTCTGGAGGACGTATTAGAGAATGACAGCTGAGCTCAGCTCCCTGGCTAACGAGTGTGTTTGTGGGAGAGCTCCCCCCAGGCCCCAGAAATTCCTCCCCAGCGCTGAATGGCGTGTAGGCAATCCTCAGGGCACCCTGAGCAGTCCTCACACTTACCCAAGGGCTCCTTCTGAGAAACGGCCCCGCCATGCAGCACTCCCTCGGTCTCTCTCTGGGGGCCCATACTTAGCTGTCCTGTTAAAGGGGCCTCCGAGAGGAAGCAGTGAGGAACGCTTGAACAAATTCGCCCCCTCCCCACCCCCCAAACCAAAAGTTAAAGGCTAATCCAATGTTTGCTAACGGGGCGGTGTCTGGGCGAGAGCCTGCCATGCCGTTCTTTGCTCTTGCAATATCTTGTCACTGAATTTAATCCCTACTGATCTCAGGGCCAAAAAATCCTTGGATTTCAACACCCCTCCCTGTTTCCCACTCCAAAATCGTTTCCCCCCCTGGCCCCATCCCCCACTTTCCAAGCATAAGCTGCCATCACGAGCGCTGTAGCCGTCGCAAGTTAGCTCCGTGCTGCGCCAGAGCTGCCATGCCTCCAGAGGGTCCTGCAGTAGCAACACCGCGAAAGCGGAGGCATGCGAGTTGTTGGACGTGGCCCCAGATATCGAAACCAGGTGGGGGGTTTACGGGGGTGTCAGACTATTCACCACCCGGAGTCTTTCATGTCGGCGGCTCCTCTGGAGGTAGAAGGGTCAACGGTGGGGCGTTTAGGGGTCGGTGTCCGGTTACCCACGTCCCTGGCTGGACTTCCCTCTCTCCATGTGTGTCGGACTCTCGCGCTGGGTTTTATTGCTGCTAGCCTTGCCCTTTTGGAGCCGTGGGGTGGCTGGGCGTTGTAGAGGAGTGGGGAGGGGGGAGGTGTAATGTTGCAGAGAGAGTGTGGTCATATGGCCCGGTGGTAAGGCACACCGGGGTCGGTAATGTAACGAGCGGTGATCAAGTGAAAGGGCAACTTGGGCAGGCTGGGAGAGGGAGGGTGCTCAGCCCATCTCCTCCCATCTATATTTGATGAGTACAACGTTTTTACAGACAAATTCCACATGGCAAGTGCCGAAGCCCAACTATCTGTAAAATCTCGGCAAGAGGTATGGGGGAGAAACATTCTGGAGATGCGTGATATATGTACCTTTATATCTTTCATGACCATCTGCCGTGGTCTGTGTGTGTGTGTTGGGAGTGCATGCGTGTTTGTGATGGTTTGTTTATGTGTGTTCGGTTAACCATGAGTTAAATCCCTTAGCTAAGATAGGCCCCCTGTGATCCCCTGTTAAATGGCCACAATCTGGTGTAATTGGGCATGGGTTAAGCCGCTGAACGTTCTCATCTGTGAGCCCAGATGTGAGGCCAGACCACAGAGGACGAGAGAGAGAGAGAGAGAACCAACACATGTGCACAGCGGGAGGGAGAGAGAGAGCGCTGAGATGACAGAGAAACGCAGACAGACACTCAAAGAAAAATGAGTGATTGACCAATAAAAGAATAGGGAAACAGGAAGCGGTAGAGAGAGAGGGAGAGAGAGAGAAAGAGTGAGAGCGGTAGAGGGAGAGCGAGAGAGAGCGAGAGCGAGAGCGAGAGTGCGAGAGAGAGAGAGAGAGAGAGAGAGAGAGAGAGACAGAGAGAGAGACAGAGACAGAGACAGAGACAGAGACAGAGAGAGAGGAGAGTTAGAAGAGATAGAGTGGGAGACAGAGAGAGGTAGAAATAGCTACAGGCAAAGAAGAGAGAGAGAGCAAGAGGTAGAAAGAGAGAGGAAGAAGAGAGAGAGGTAGATGGAACGAGAGGGAGATAAGGGAGAAAGAGAGAGTGAGTCCTATCTCCTACCTTTCCTAGTATCGATCCTGGTTCCATTCATATTGAGTCAGCCAGGAGGCAAAATCTGGGCTCTGTCTCTTCTTTGTGCTGTCATAATAAAGCCATTTATTAACCAGCGTCAACGCTGCTGGTGGTGGTGGTGGTGGAGTGCTCCTTCGCCCACGGTAGCTCTGATTACAGCAGTTCCTCTAAGGGCTCTTAACTGTTTCTCTCACTCACTCTCCCTCCCTCTCTCTTTCTCTCTCTCAGTGCCGCGCTCCTCACTCCTCACCCCGCCAGCAGCACGCCGGGAATCTGCAACTGCTTCCTCGACAGCTCGCACAAACCTAGAAGCATGAAGGACTCTCTCTCCCTCTCTTACTCTCTCTCTCTTTAGACCTCTCTCCCTCTCTCTCTCTGTCTAGATCTCACCCTCTCTTATTTTCTCTCTCTCTCTCTCTCTAGACCTCTCTTGTCTCTCTCTCTGTCTAGACTCCCCTCTCTCTAGCCCTCTATCACTGTTTTGCTTTGGCGGCGAGCAAATGTGGATGCGTGTGGACTGTGGAGGTTGTCGGGTCTATGGGCGCAAGTATCCCGTTACCATTACCTAACACCCCACCCCAACCCCCCCGACCTCCACCTCATCACACACCCTCTCTCCCCGGGAGGCTACGCTGATGTGGCCGCGTGGAGAACAGGTCTGTTGATATATACATGTATATATATATTATATATATATATATACATACATATACATGTATATTTACATCTCCATGGGCCTGTAAAGGCAGTGCTGCAATGCATGAGTAGAGGTATGTAGGTTAGGTTAGAAAAGGATTCTGATTCTCACAATACGACTCGAATCCCATTTAATTGCCAATAATCACATCTATCATCTATCTATTTTTCATCATATCACACGATTATCAAATTTCATCTATTTTTTGTCACTTATTCAGGCGTATTGGTCTGAAACGAGCGGAGGACAGCGGCAGCGGGTTAAGAGTGTCTGGCCAGTAGGGGGTGCTGTGGGGCCTCTCAGAGGTCCTGCGCTGCTTGTTTTGTCTGTCTGACAGGCCCAGTCTCCCGGCGGCTTTGATGCGGTGGAGGCAGCGCAGGCCGTGGCCAACGGTTGGTGCGCCCCTGTCACGGGCCGCGTGGAAAGACCCCCCAGAGACCACAGGCAGCTGTGGACGCTCACGAGAGCAGTTGACCTCGGACATGTCGAGCGTGAAGGAGGCCAGCTGATCTTTTCACAAGGCCTTGGGTATCTCTAATGGTGCGGAGGGACGAGCGGTAGGTGGCCCTTCTACTTTACTGCATGTGTGTGTGTGTGTGTGTGTGTGTGTGTTGTGAAGTGTGTGTGTGTGTGTGAAGTGTGTGTGTGTGTGTGAAGTGTGTGTGTGTGTATGTGTGTGTGTGTGTGTGAAGTGTGTGTGTGTGTGTCTGTCAGAGTATGAGCAGAGAGAGAGAGAGAGACCGAAAGGGAGAGAGAGAGAGCGAGTGAGCGAGACATAGAGAGGCCAAGAGAGTGAGAGAGAGAGAGAGACAGAGAGGGCGAGCGAGCGGGCGAAAAAAAAGCGAGTGAGAGAGAAATAAAAAAAACTTTGCTGACAAACTAAATCCCCTTCTCATCACCACACTAGCACATGCAAACAGAAAATAGCCACGGGTGGAAGGCAAAGACATGTCCTTTAAACTCAAGACATTGTTTAGACAACATAATGAACTCTGGTGCTAATGGGGTATGATAAACGCCTGCTGTCCCACTTTGTCCAATAACAACCTGGAGCTCATTGATACAGTGTCCAGACACTCATGCATACCGATAGAAACCCTCTCGTCTCTGAGTGCTGCAAGAAGAAGGTCTAGATACAATAACTGCGCAATGTAAATAGAGAGTGAAAAGGCTTTATGCAGCTAATACATGCACCCATTCGAACACACACACACACACACACACACACACACACACACACACCAAGGCTGCAATTTAATTCCCATCAGCAACACACACACACACACACACACACACACACACACACCAAAAGGCTGCAATTTAATTCCCTTCTGCAAACTCTGAGTAGACTCACTACGCCTCTTCAGCCAAGGACTTCAAAAGAGCAAAATCCCTCTTCTGCAACACAACCCCATACTCAAAACATACACTTGTTCATAAACAGTGCCAGCCTTCTCTGCCCTTTCACTCACACACACACACACACACACACACACACACACACACACACACACACACACACACACACACACACACACACACACACACACACACACACACACACACACACACACACACACACACACACACACAAAATAGAACTTTACCAGTCAGCAGGTCCGAGTGTGATAGATGTGGTTCCTGTATCTCACAGCCTGGTGAGGCTCTGGTCTGGGCTTTGCTCCGTGGAGCTCTGGCCAGGCGACAACTGAGCTCAGAGGGCCGTAGTAAAACACACACACCCTAACGCACACACACACACACACGCACCACCATAAGGTCCACAAGGGTGGCAGCTAACCAGACAGCTGGCAGCCTTCGAGAGGTTAATGGCTTCTGTTTTTTTCCCCCTGCTGCCTTTCTTTCAAGACACTCCAACACTGTTTAAGGGCCTTTCAAGAGCGGCTCATCTGTGGCATGGCAGCCGTGGAAAAAAGGTTCTCTCTCTCACACACACTCTCTAGCTCTCCCTCTCTCTCTTTCTCTCTCTCTCTCTCTCTCTCTCTCTCTCTCCCTCTCTCTCTCTCCCTCTCTCTCTCTCCTCATCCCACAGAGCTCAATTGATTTCTTTGGCCAGGGGGGGGGGGGGGGGGGGGGGGTGGCACCGTATAGCAGCCCTCTCTCCAGCCCCCATAAAGAGAGTGACAGCTAGGTCTGACACCAGCAAAAAACATGACTTTAACCGGGTGAGGGAGGGAGGGAGGGAGGGAGGGAGGCAGGTAGTAGGCGAGGAAGGCAGGGAGAAGAAGAAGTGGAGGGGAAGAGGGGAGGGAGGGAGGGAGGGAGGGAGGGAGGGAGGGAGGGAGGGAGGGAGGGAGGGACAGGGGGTCAGAGAGTATGGAGGTCCAGTTGTCTTTCCTACTAAGAGGTATCTCCCCCTGAAGGCCCATCAGTCAGGCCTATGTCGCCCGCGTCCAAATTGGAGTCGTCTTGTTTTGCTTCCCTAATGCGTCTGCAGCAGACTACACAGTGGAGTTCAAACCGTTTACGGGGATCAGGTTTAACTCGCTGCCTGGACCACAGACGGCAAACAACATTCCATAGGGTATCAGGGTACAGAGGACTGTGAGCACGAGCATATGCATGCATAACCATGTGCATGTGCACGTCTTTAGTCTACATGGAGCAACTGAGTACATTTATGTATGTACATGTTAGCGCTTATGGGTAGTTATCTCTTTGCGCGGAGGGTTTAAAAGAGAAAGAGGAGTGTAAAAACAAAGGAATAGAGTCTCTCTTCTTTTATCTACTCCCCATTTTCTCCTCCGAGCCCTGGAAAACTGTGTGTGGTCTCCACACGTCTGTACCCTGTGTCTGTACCCTGTCTGTCTGTCAGTCCATCTGGACACCAGGAGGCAGGTGAGAATATAGTGTCTTCATCAGAGCCAAACCCCTTCCTACTCCTTAGCCAAGCCACAATGACCCGCTTCTCACTAGTAACTCTTGAAATTACCCGGGGATCTCCGTCTGCGGGGCTGACGCTGATGACTTATGGCTGTGGGACTGCTGCTCTGGGAGGTGGGGGGGGGGGAGAGGGGGCCGATCTGGGGCTGTTTATTTAAACTGTGCCGAGCCATCCAAACAGTCAGCTGCTACGCCGCCTCCCATGTCAAGAGCCACACACAGCTCCATGCAAGGAGTCGCGGTTTTTCGGGGTGTAGCGGTGGTGGTGGTGGTGGGATGGGAGTCCGACAATGTGATACCCCCCCCCCCCCACGCCCCGCCACGATGGCAGCGCTGCCCCAGGCTCAGGTTGCGGCGGGGAACAATGCCTCCTCTGTCCTGAGCACCTCTCCGACCACCACCACCACCACCACCACCAGCACCACCACCAGCACCACCACCACCACCACCACCACACCCACCATCGCTGCTGGGTGGGTGCATGGAGACCAGGGACAAACCTGTTCCGCGTCAAGACCTGGCTGGGCGGATTCATACATCAGAACGCCGCCTCCATCGCAGACCACGCCAACGCCGCCGCACTCCCGTTAGCCGAGCGCGCGGAGTCTTAAGGGCTGAGGTGCTTCCGTGTTGGGACTTTCCCAAACATCCCCCTCCAAGCAATCTGTCAACCCCCATCCACCCCCCTCCAACCCTCTGATGCCTCATCTCTCATCCACCGGCCTGGCTGGCTGGCCTCCGTGCGGGCTCAGCCAGACACTCAGTACCGGGCCCTCGCTACAACAGAGCCCTTTAGTCCTTCCTCGGGTAGCGCAAACACCAAAAGAAACAAGAGAGCCGTCCCTTGTGGGGCTTTGGAGGTTTTGTGTGACGCTGTTTACAGTAGAATGTGACATGTGGGATAAAGAGCGGTGTCAGGGGGGGGGCCGGTGGTGGTGGAGCTGGTGGTGTTGGTGGTGGGGGGTAGGGGGGGGGGCTGCTGGAACCCCTGAAATCGAATAGCTCCCGCCAGGAGCTGCACAATCTCTAACAGATGGCGACAGTCCGGATGATGTTGATGCGTTTGGGCAAGCTGAGAAGGACCGCGGGCCAAGAGAGCCAGTGATGTTGAAACCAGTGGGGGGTGGGGGTGGGGGGTGGGGTTGGGGGGGTGGGGGGGGTTTAGGCGGAGGTGGGGGTGATAAAATGGAACATTTTGCAGTTTGTTAGGCGCAGTTTATGTGAGACGCACATGCTTTCAATTTCCTTTACAACATTCTTGCGTAACGCTATACACCGCCATCATCCACCCAATAAATCACTGCCTTTTCAAGAGCACGATGTACATATGAATACGGGGATGGCATTACTGTCTGTCACAATGGCCTCCGGGCCCCATGCATCAAATGCACTCGAAGATGGGTACTCTGAATTCAGGATAAAAGTCTGGGCCTTGATTGGGGTGCGAGACGGGATCAACCAGGAAACACATGCCAGGTATGGTGTGTGTTTGAGGGGTACATGTGGCCCTGTACACCCGCGCATCGACCCTGAGGTCGGCCCGTGCACTCACTGCATGTGTTGGAGAACCAGAGACACACTGAGGTTAACCTCTACTCTACAGGGTGCACTTGAAGCGTCAATCGCAGTCATTTATCCTGACCAGAGCGTAACCAAATGTATCCCTCTCTCTCGCTCTGATTTTAGTTGTGGCTGTACTGGATCGCTCTATGCAAAAGGCCCTGTTCTTAGAGCAGCACAGGGAACCAGAGGAGAAGAAAATGCTTCTTTCTGAACTCTCTCAACTTGTTGAGAGTTAATTTAAAGGCTCATGGGGAGTACAAAAGTTTGTACTAAGAGCCCTTAATATTTTTTCAGCAGAATCACTCGTTACACACTCGTTATACACAGCCATGGTGGTCATATATTTCCTACAGGGGATAAATGTAGACATTATAAGGGTTTGAATGTTTCTAAAAAAGGAAAATGTGTGAGAGCAGTCATATATCAGACAAAATATTTAGGTTGAAAACCTTCCACATTACAGTAGGACACTGTTTTATAAAAAGGTGCCAGGGCACCGCTCCATATGTTTAACCCACTGAACGTAAATAAACTAATACATTCTCAATATAAACAGCATAAATATACGCTGTTATCCGCTGTATATTCTAGGCTTGACGCTCTTGCCAATTCCCTGAGTAAATCCGGTCAGTCAACAGCAATCACAATCTGGGAATATTATCCATGTGATGGTGCTACTCCCGTCAGAGCTTGGCAGTGGCATGTAAGCCTGCAAAGCTGCCATTTTGTATTCCTGATACACAAGGTGTGAGCCAAATAAACCGGGGGCATGGATATGAATATGAATAGACAGTGGCTGATGGACGTGGGCCGTTGGGAGGGGAGATAATGGCTACCTCTAGCCTTAGGTGGTGTGAACGGCCACTGTGTCCTCGCAATACACAAACGCCTCTACCGTGGGGACCATCTCACCTCTACCGTGGGGACCATCTCACCTCTACCGTGGGGACCATCTCACCTCTACCGTGGGGACCATCTCACCTCTACCGTGGGGACCATCTCACCTCTACCGTGGGGACCATCTCACCTCTACCGTGGGGACCATCTCACCTCTACCGTGGGGACCATCTCACCTCTACCGTGGGGACCATCTCACCTCTACCGTGGGGACCATCTCACCTCTACCGTGGGGACCATCTCACCTCTACCGTGGGACCATCTCACACTCTACCGTGGGGACCATCTCACCTCTACCGTGGGGACCATCTCACCTCTAACCGTGGGGACCATCTCACCTCTACCGTGGGGACCATCTCACCTCTACCGTGGGGACCATCTCACCTCTACCGTGGGGACCATCTCACCTCTACCGTGGGGACCATCTCACCTCTACAATGGGGGCCATCTCACCTCTACCGTAGGGACCATCTCACCTCTACCGTGGGGACCATCTCACCTCTACAATGGGGACCATCTCACCTCTACTGTAGGGACTGTCTCAGCTCTACTGTAGGGACCATCTCACCTCAACCTTAGGGACTATTTCACCTCTTCCGTGGGGACCATCTCACCTCTACCATAGGGACCATCTCACCTCAACCTTAGGGACTATTTCACCTCTTCCATAGGGACCATCTCACCTCAACCTTACCGTACAAACGCCTCTAACTACTGGTATCTCTTAATATCATGCCTCCAACCCAATGTTTCTTGCACCAGTGCAGAATCTAAACACACAAGAGATTACACACATAAGCTCTGGCTCTAAGAGGGCCACGCTAATTGCGGCTAAACGTATATACACTACTTAGCCGAGGCCAACGGAACAAATGTTCCCTTTCCATCGTCGACATAAACATTGTTTTTGTAACCCAAGACGGATTCCTGAGTCAACTGAGCGTGCCTACATAAATCCTTCTTTACCTAAAGCCACTGAGTGTGTGCCACGGGCGATTAGCGAGAGACAGCGCAGAGAGCCCGGCTTGTGCATTACACAGCGGTTTACCATTCGATTCTGAACATTAGACCACGACATATCTCCCTCTGATAGGCTCCAGGGGCGGAGGGCGGGACCTGAAGGACTGGCCAGGAGAAGAGGGCTCTTTGACTTTGATCTCTGGAGTGCGGCCCATTTCTATGTTTTGGTTTGAGACGTAGGCCTTTAATTTGGGCCCTGATGCGTTCCAGCCTCTTTAGGGTTTAGCATGGCATGTCGGATATGGGAGTGTTTACACAGCACCCCTCCTCTCCCCCCCCCCCTGCTCTCCTGGTGCTGAAATAAGTGCATTAAGATGGATGGATTTACTTAGTCTTCAACCTCAGGACTTGGGGAAACAAACTCTGAATGACCTCTTTGTTTTTGCCTGGGGAGATGAGGGAGATTGTGACCAAAGTGCTCTGTGTGGACGCATGTATGTATGTGTGTGTGTGTGTGTGTGTGTGTGTGTGTGTGTGTGTGTGTGTGTGTGTGTGTGTGTGTGTGTGTGTGTGTGTGTGTGTGTGTGTGTGTGTGTGTGTGTGTGTGGACGCATGTATGCATGTGTGTGTGTGTGTGTGTGTGTGTGTGTGTATTGGACTGTGCATGTTTGTGTGTTTGTGTGCGGGCCTGTGTGTGCATTTGCGTGTGCGCGTGCGTGTGTCCAGAGCACCATCAGACCCAATCACGGCTCGATCTGCTTCAATAGCCGTCGCAAAAACCTGCAATCAGCGAGCACACAAGGTCACCTACTGGGCCAACCAGGTGTTGATTGGTTTACGTAAAGCAGAACCCAAAACAATCCAAAGGGATTTTGATTGCTACCCAGAAGGAATCATAATTGCAGATAAACTAATCGCTACGGTATACGAGTGGCTACTCTTGCAATCCTGTCCACAATGGCCAGGCTCGGCCCTCAGGTTCCTACTCCAGCTGTTGTTGCTGTAGCAGGAGTGAGTGAATAAGAACGTGTTCTCCTACCTGGCCACCTTTTATATGAAGGTTGAAATAAGCAGATCGATTACTCTCTCTCTCTCTCTCTCTCTCTCTCTCTCTCTCTCTCTCTCTCTCTCTCTCTCTCTCTCTCTCTCTCTCTCTCTCTCTCTCTCTCTCTCTCTCTCTCTCTCTCTCTCTCTCTCTCTCTCTCTCTCTCTCTCTCTCTCTCCACAAACACACACATGCTCCTTGAAAAGTCTGTAAGCTCAGGACCAATGAGCTCTGACTGAGTCAATAATCAGACCCCTCAATCGCCATTCCCCCCTCCTCCTCATGTAGAGTGTGTGTGTGTGTGTGTGTGTGTGTGTGTGTGTGTGTGTGTGTGTGTGTGTGTGTGTGTGTGTGTGTGTGTGTGTGTGTGTGTGTGTGTGTGTGTGTGTGTGCGTGCGTGCGTGCGTGCGTGCGTGCGTGTTGCGTTGCGTGCCGTGCGTGCGTGCGTGTGTGTTTGGCTGCATGTGGCAAAGCATTGGCCGGGGCTCTCTGCTGGCATTGGCGTGACAGTTGATCAGCCAGCGGCTCCTCTCCTCTCTTTTGATTGGTCGGTCTTTTGTCTGGCCGTGTCGACCGATGAGGCATGGGGCGAGAGGCCTCTCTCCATGTTCATGAGATACATCGTCTCACTCTCTCTGCCTCTCTCTCTCTCTGTCTTCTCTCTGTCGCTCTCTCTGTTTGGAGGATCTGAAGAGTGATGTGAGTATGTGAGAGACTGGGGGAGCTTCAGGGGGGACATAACAGAGGATATCAGGCTTCCTCTACCTCTTAAGGACACATCACGTGTTGGGCTGGAAGACTGTTATAAATCGGCCTCACTTTAACATTAACCCTACCGGTTGCATTACAGCTCACACTGCAGAGATCTCTTGAGTCCTGGCTTTCATATCGTTATACACCATGCTGCAACATTACAGCTTTATTCTGAGATATATATAAATATATACATATATAGAAATCTATCAGGGCCATGTTAGGATATTTATACGCCATAATATCCTCATAAGAAATGGAAGTAGGATGGCAATAAATAATAACCGTACAAAGTGACTGTACTGCACAGAACGCAATGAGTGAAGGCAGGGTCATCTAACGGGGTCGTCTGGGGTCGCACAACACAGGCCACCCCTGCCTCTCGGACACACAGTTCACCGGGAGGTCAGAGGGGGACTATACCTAGCTTGTAAATCGACCCCCGGGCCGCTAGTAAAAAAAAGGCCGGGACAGCCAGTCTTTCCTGTCCATCTGAATGAGTTGTGTGTGTGGGGTGGGTGTAGGTTGGTGGAGGAGTGTCAGGGACTGGGTGATTTGTGGGGCAATTGTTGCGTTGTATATCACTAGAGATTAGGGCAGGTGGCGGCCACGTAGCCTTGAGGTGCTACGGTTTCCTCCCCCTCTCCTGCCCTCCCACCCTCCCTCGACAACCAACCAACTCCCTCTGAGGCAATGGAGAGGGGGAGTGAGAAAGACAAACACGGAAGAGAGATACAAGCTCCTCACTGTGTGAGCACATCGCACGGGCCTCAACGCTCTCTCGCCGACCGAGCGCATCACTATTGAGCCGTTTGGTCGTTTGGTAATATCAACCGCCGAGAAAGAAAAAAGTAACTTCTCAAACTCAAAAAAAAACATCAGCACTCGCAGTCTATGAAGGTCTGCATCAACCCATATATCCATTACCATATTCTCCACCTCTGTCCCTCTCCATCCTTTCCCCTCCTCCTCCTATCCGATGAAAGACTCAAGCTGTTCAAGCTTTACGCTCACTTCACCAGCCGGCCGGCGCCCTTCCCCCCCCGCCACTGCTTCGTTATCATGTTAGCATCAGTTACAGCGCGTCGAAATCTGCGCCTCAGAACCACTTACAACAACACTGTCTACCCCATCACCCCCCCCCCCCTCCACCCAACCCCCGCCCCCTCCACCCAAGTGCCCTAGAGTCTGAGCTCACGTCCCGCGCCGGGCCAGACACCGCCGCCGCTGCCTTCGTTAAGAGGGAAGTGGCTCGGAGAGATCTGTCAACCCGAGCGGAAAGGCAGTTGATCTTACAGCGGAAAAAAACAGCCTGAAGTACTCCTTCAGAACGCCGCCGCCACCGCCGCCGCCGCTGCCATGAATGCAGACTTAATGAAGCTGCCTGCCCGTGGAATGATATCTGTGTTATGCAACACTTTTTGGCAGGAGCAAAGATGTGAATTATATATAACTGGGCTATATTGTCTGCCTCAGAAGAGAAAGAAAAACGCATCTCTGTATGGAATCAAATAATACGGCTATAAATTACAGGACGTGAATACGGCAATCAACAAAAATAGCAAAGCTAAATAAATCCGGATTTATGACAATGTCTCGTGCGGATATCTGTGTCGATGATTTGTTAAAAGTATTTTTTTAGAACTTGTGAGGGCATTTAGGTGGTTTTCCCAGTACAAATACCACCAGCTTTCTCCCCCACACAGATAATATCCACCGTAGTGACACCAGGGAGCCTCCTCCGTTTTGGGTTCATCCGCGCTCGACAAATACCGTCAAATGTGTTTATCTGGTGCTTTACACTGACTTAACCGAGTTTCTGCCGGTGTGGCCAGGGGAGGGGGGAGGCGCAGTATCATGACTGATGGGGCCTGTATCCTGGTGACAAGATATAAGCCCCCAGGGATGTGGCTTTAATCATCTGATAGAGCTGCTCCACTGAGCTGCTGTTGCTGTCCTGGAGCTGCCCGGGTGATGATACCCCTGCATCGCTCCGTCAACTTCCACCCTAAAACTCCACCAGACTTCACTCTGCTAGGCCTCTCCCCGGACAAATCCCTTTTGCACGTCACCCCCTCACAAACACAAATACACACCCGTACACGCACACACGCGCACAGCCATAACAAGGCTTCCACTACCCCAGGCACCTTGAAAGCCGTTTAGGCTTTGGAGGGACTTTGTTTTTTTAGGCCCTGATAAGACTTTGGCAGCCATTTTTCTTTTTGTTTGGTTTGGTTTCACGGCGTACAATTTCTCCCGGAGAGTAAATGAATCAGATTAGCGTGGTAGACACCTGCGGGGCTCTCCTTGGCAGCTGCAGTAATCACACGGCTAACGTTCAGCGGCAGCTAGCTAATGGAGGTAGCGTCTGGACAAAGTGAACGCACACCGAGAGTCGAGATGTCGGGAGAAAAACAAGAAAAGCCAAGAAAGAAAAAAGGTATCTCTAGGACAGACTGTACAAAGCAGATGGTGAGGTAGGGGGGGGGGGTGTTTGCCAGACAATTACTATTTATTATTATCAATGAAAAACTGCTGTTGTTTAAAATTGCAACAAAAAAAAGGGAAGGGACACGGTCATCAAGGCCATTCCTACGAGCGGTAAACTGATAATATAATACTGAAAACACACTTTCAGAGATAGAGTGTACAGAGCTCGGCCAGTATTTGGTTTCCTGGCATCACTATATTGTGGTTATAGCTTCAATATACAGTGTGACATCTTCTGTATCAAATTCAGGGGAATATCGAATTTGGGAAAGTCCCCATAAAGTATTGTCCTGCTGAATGTCAGTGGTTTCAGTGCTGCAGTTACAGACGCATCAATCAACACCAGAATATGGTTGACTCATGTTTCTAGGTTTAAGGCATTTGGGCTTTCCTTGACGCTAAATATTAAGCCTGAAAAAAATGGTCTACCTCGGTCTTCCAACAACGAAAGTACCACTGCAAATGACAAAGAATCGACTATTGGGCAACTATTGACCTTCACCTCCTTCCAAACAAGACCCCCGTCGCTTTGAGGGGATACTTTGGTGCCAGCTGGTAATCCCCTCTGACCATAACACACTCGCTCTGTTAATCGACACGACCCTCGACCAAAACACCAGAGCTCCCTGTTCCCTTTGGACCTGGGTTCTTCTGCTTGGCCTTTAAAACAACAATATACATTAGCATACGACAGGAAAAGAGGAGGAGGAGGAAGAGAGGTGGAGGAGGAGGAGAAAAATTAGTAAAGAAAAACATTTGAATGGTAATAGAGGCCAAGAGAGTGAACTACCCGGCAGCCCAGAGAAAGCACATTCGGTGTACCGTTTCCCCCCCCTTGCCATGTCCTTTAACGGGGTGAGCGAGAAAGACAGAGACAGCGAGAGAGAGACAGTGAGACAGCGAGACAGCGAGAGAGCGAGAGAGCGAGAGAGAGAGAGGGCAGGCCGCTGTTGATTTAGTCCGCACAAAGGCGGCCTTAATCCTTTGAGGGGAAGCAAATCTGGGCAACAGAGGAGCGCCTTGAGAGGCAAAGCTCCCCGTCAGGAAGCGCTATTGAAACCCCGCCGACGGACTCCGCCATTCAAGGCCCTGCAGGGACTCGAAGAGCAGCATGTGGGGAATGTGTTTGGGGGGGGGGGGGGAAACAGGTGGGAAAGGCCAGAGGGGTGGGGAGGTTATGTATACAAGGCACTATCGCCCACTGATCACCGCTGTGTCTGCCACTGTTCTGAGGGAGGGTTGTAACCTCTGCCCACTACCCCCGCCCAGCCGAGTTACTACACCCGCACCAACCCCCCCACCCCCCCACCCCCCACCCCACCATCCACCATCACAGAGGAATGTCCATTCGCACCCACCATGACACCAGGGGTCAGGCGAAATGGGGGTGGTATTTAACAGTAAATTAGTGACTTGTTAATGAGGTCACGTGTGGTGTCGGCGCACTGAGGCTATAAACAGATAAATACAGGCTTTACTGCCCTCTAACAAACCTGCACACAAAACACAAATACACACACACACACACACATTCGTCTAGTGATAAAAACATGGGCCGAACAATGCGGTTTCCTGCCTCTTTCTGACCACAGAAGGGACATCAAGCAGCCATGTTGATGCTCACAGTACAACATCACAAGGGATTAGTAAAGGGTTAAGCAATGATCCATTGGTCGACATCCAGCTCACCTTTTTAAGTATAACTTTTGATGCACATATGTCAGTGTATGGCTTCACGCTAATCCATGGTGTTTATTTCATGGTCGTGGGATCAACGATATGTAACTATAATGACTGATTCAGATTGTGTATATTGATGATCATAAAGAATATAACCAAGACATTTACAAGCATTTCAAAACACATAGCAGTAATAAACTATTTAACATTGACATTTCAGATTATTGAGCAAAATAGTAAAAATCCTTTACCTTTGATTGCAGCTGTACTGAAAAATTTCTCCGAACCAGCATCGGAAACCTGTAAGATGCAAAAAACAAAAGAGAAAGAATGTAAGAAAATTGCTGAGAAAAGGTAAGGAGCTGTCTAGAGCAAAACAACCGGTATTTCACGTGTACGCCACTTGATGGCAATGTTGGTCCTTGCCAAAACAACTCACTCCTTCCCTCACCTCTCCGCCACCTAAACAGGACCATGGCGTTGCTGTATCACAAGGAATCGAACACTGACAGGACTTAGATAATGGGCTGAAACGGCTAAGTCAAAGACGAATTGGCTAAATCAACCCGTGACCTCCATAAAAAGATGACCTGGTCGTATGGTAGTACCAGCCAGTGATCAGGGGGGGGGGGGGGGGGAGTGGGAGGGTGGAGAGGGGAGGTAAGGACGGGGCAAAATGGTCAGAAAACCTCATGGAGATATTGTCTTATAATGCAATACAAGGCCGATATATTAGTAAAACGTGCGTTATGAAGCGGATGATGAATGATGATCTACGTGTCCTGCATAATAGACCGGTGGTTACGGTGCTGGCCGCACGTTTCAAGAATAATGTTTAAAAACAGGCAAGGCATGTGTTTGTATCGTCTACTATTTAGTTGTTCACCTTCCATTCATATAAACTACACTTGATATTTAGGCCCATTGTCTACAGTCCTACTGACAGAATATGTCCAAACCATACGCATTGCGTGCGATGCAGCTCAGTCTTTTTATTCAGATTCCAGAAGGCGAGTATTCGCAGAAAGAGAATGAATCAAAAAATGTCATCATCTTTTGGGGGTATTTCAATCCCTTATTGAATGGCCTTGAAATAAAGAAATAAGTCTGTTATTCTTTATAGTCCCACAGCGACTTGACGTAAACACCGCAGGGGAAGCCTGAATGTCAATGAAAATAAGTGACAGACAATATATAAAACGGTTGTTCTCGACATTGCACACACATTTACCCCCCAACAGAATACAATAAAAAAAAAAGCATGATCCAAAACGAAGATCCACACGACAGACACCTCGCATACCTTTAATGTGAAGGTTGCCAAGATGGCAAATAAGTCTGGAAAGGACTTTCGTTGTCTATGAAATAGATCTCCTTTCACATTCTGCTTTCCAAACGATTTAATCCACACTGCGGTGTCGAGGTCTATTCCTTTTCAAGTCGACAATAGCCACGAGAAGAGAAGAAGCATTTCCAAGGCGAAAAATCCCAGCGTAAAAGAACCAAGAAAGCGCTCACAAAGCTACTGCGCTTTTTGGACAAAGAGAAGCATGTGTCTTGTCATGGAGAGCTACGGCAATGTCCCTTCTAGAAACGAAGAGGAAAAAAGCCCGTGCAGACGTCTTGCCTTCCTTGTCCGGAAAGAACAATCGGCGGCAATGTCGGCGTACGTTTTCCTTACGAATGTATCCGCAATATGGAAACAGAGCGAGATGACCCGGGTTGCGTGGTGCGCTGAGCGGCTGCGTCCCCGGAGCGCTCACACAGACGGAGCAACAATCCAACAAAGCGCGCACACACACACACACACACACACACACACACACACACACACACACACACACACACACACACACACACACACACACACACGCACACGCAGACACACACACACACACACACACGCACGCACGCACGACGCACGCACACACCACTTTCAAGAAGACAAAAAATCCCACCAGCGTAGCCTACGGACGATATTCAAAAGTAAAAGCCCTCTTTCGATATGTGTTGTGTTGTTTTTGGAGGTAGCGGGGAAGCGTGTCCTGTGGTCTGCGACGGTTCCTTGGCAGACAAGAGGCTCTCCTCATCCGCTCCAAGCACCAGACAAACTCCCATTCATCCCAAGGTCTGGCCACTGGAGTGCTGCTGCTGCTGCTGCCTCGACGACGCGCGGGGTCCTCCCACTTCCTGATTCCGATCTTTATTTGGGGACTGAACCCTCACTACAACCACCCCGCTTATTCTTGTTCGTCTTCACAACAGCACAAACAAACGCGCTTCCCCTCCGACGTCCTCAACCCCGATTACGGCTCCAAAAGAGTGCATGGGTTGATTTGACGTTTGCTTGCGTTAACGGACGCACGTCAAAAACGACCCGGGGAGTGGAGGAGTGGAGAGAAAACGACAGAAAGAGAGAGAGAAAGGGAGGGAGAGGGAGAATGAGAGCGAGGGAGAGGGGGAACGCGCGCAAGCGAGGCAGGAGGGTGGGAGGCGGAATGGGGAGGTACTGAGACAGAATGATTCTTTCTTTGAGCCTCTCTCCACGGAGTGAGATGATGTCAGCGGCTAATGAATTCCCCAGTAGGGTGCTGCTGCTACCGCGAGGGGAGGTAAACAAAACGCTCTTTATAAACCGCCTGCACCTCCTCTCACACCGATCACAGCCTGCCGTCTTCCTGTTGGATAAACTCCCACTCCCCTGTCCCGGGAGCGAGGTCGCGCGGCCTGCCATGCACCACGAGCACAACGCCAGGCGTTTCAGCCTTCAATTTGAGCTTCGAGGCTGCCCGAAGCTAAACGGATAGACCCCACAACAACAACTTAAAGCCTCTTTAAAAATAAAACGGCCACAAAAAACGTAGTAGCTCACGTATAGCGTTATAACTGTTTACAGACAAGTCTCGCCAAAATGTTGACACCACACAACAGAGTCTGGGTTTAAAGGGGATCACTGGTTTTAAGCTGAAAGCTCATCTGGCGAGATTTAAGTCTTGTGGAAAGTAACGTGTACTGGCTAAGCTCCTCCAGCCAATAGACACCAAGAGAGATTCAAACAATCTCCTGTTCTGGAAAATCCTCTTAATAGCACGCACGCCACACACACACACACACACACACACACACACACACACACACACACACACACACACACACACACACACACACACACACACACACACACACACACACACACACACACACACACACACACAGACAAAAGCTTGTCTAATGAGCATTAATCTGCGATCCAGCAGTTCTACTATGTCATGGCAGGACTTCCGGGTGGAGGCGACACAGAGCCCGGGCCAGGAGCCCAGAAAAGAAGGAGCAGAGTTTCGCCTTGTTTCAGAGTTATGCCTTGTTTCAGAGATATGGAGATATTCTACCAAAGAGAGACTGATTTGCGCAAGTAGACTTGGCTCCAGAAGGGAATTTAAATGAGTGTATTTCTAAAGTGGCCGATAAATACAGCGTTGATTTGAAAACGTTGCTGTTTCTACGGTTGACTAGAGCCCGGCCGAGTTTGTGTTTGCTGTGGATAGCCAATTACGTGCCTACAGATGTCGCTTCCATCAACATGAATGGGCAAACAAGTATGAAGCCAAAGAAATCGAGAATCCCCCGTTCTCCCACATTTGAGCTTGTCTAACATCAAACTTTAGCTGTGTTGTCTTCAAGTCTGATTCGAGAGACTAAATGAGCATTAACCTACTGGCAGCCAGGTCAGTGGATGGAGAATAGAATCACGTTGAGAAAAAAATAACCTCTTTCTCTCGCTCTCTCCGCTCTCAGCTGACCCAATCACATGGCAGCCCAGGAACAGGTCTAAGCCCCCCCGTTCGGATGCTAATCTGCCCTCTTCCCTCGCTAACTGGAGGATAAACGATAATTTGCCTGCGCTAGTGCTCACTTCAAACCCATGTCAATCACGACTCCTCTGCCTGCCTGTGTAAACACGACCCCCCCCCCCCCCCCCCCCCATCTTACATCAGAACTTCAGCTCCCCCTGCTGCTCTTCTGATTTCAAGGTTTCCGGATTTCTCTTCAAAACATGAATCTGCTCTTCATGGATCACGTCTTCAGGGTAACAGCCGAACCGAGTAGCGGCCACATCGGTCAGTATTTGTGCGTCAGGTTAGGTGAGCTGTATATCCCGGGGCAGGAAGAGTGGAGAGAAACGTACACCAAACATGAGGGGTGGAAGTTAGGCTGCCTGGATACATAGGTGAGCAAGGTGGGGGGGGGGGGGGGGGGATGGGGGGTGTTTCTGGGTCAGGTGGTCCAGAGGAAAGACCGCCAGAGCTCCAGTCGATAACACCACTCCATGTCATTCTTACAGGTGGGGACGCTTTGATATTTTTCTTTTCATCTTCTTTTTTTTCCCCCAAACCTTTCATTGCCTAGACTTGAAACTTGGAAAATACCGTTAAAAAAACCCCTAATCATTTAAGTGCAACAACATGTAATTGAACGACCTTGGTTTGCGAGTAGATCAGCCACAAGGTCACATGGTAAATAATGACATGACAGGGGGGGGGGGGAGTCGATATAAAGATAATAGCAAAACCAGTTAAAGCATGTCTTACATTAGCTGCAGATGTAGCGACCGTGTGGTAACCATTATAGAGCCGGCATTCTCACGTTTTATGTGGGGAGCGCGAAAACGCATCGAGAGCTTCGGGTGGTTTGGCTTCGACTTCATTACACGGCGGTGAGATATGTATTTATACCACTGCCGCTGCCTTCCACAGAAAATGGCTACCAGGCCCTCACTCTCTGTTTATCTCTCCCTCTCCCTTGACACTGTGGCAGCCTCAAAAAGCGTAAGCAGCTACGAGCGCCTCGAACCGCACGCCGTCCTACACCGCCATTATCAGATTGAACAGCGGCCCGCGAGTCTGTTATTACAGCGCAACCGTCAAACAATCGTCGCATGGAATCTCTCGCTTCCCGTTGTCTTTAATTCAGACAAAAGAGCGGACCGAAATGAAAGTGAACACAAAGACAGGACTCCCGTCGCGTTATTCGACGGAATAAAATAAAAATAAAGAAATCAATGAGGCCCTCGCAAGAGACTGAAATGGCGGCATCAAAAGCGGCGTCTGGATTCGTGCTATGTGTCACAGTAATTGCTGCCTGTGAGTGTAAGTCCCTGTCTACAGACCGTCAGCGGCGAGCTGACATTTTGTCATCTTTTATTCCATTTTTTCTTTCTTTCTCCACTTCAAAGCAAACCAGAGGCAGACCCCCCCCCCCCCTCCGGCTTGTAGCCGTGGCTTCAATTTACAGGACCCTCTTTTGCTAGATTACAGGAGACAAGGCTGTCCCTTCTGAGCAAGAAGCCTGGCCGACGTCTTTCCACAACGCCCCTCGCTAAAGAAGAAATCCGTGATGAGTTTAGCGTGAGAGGCGTTCATGTCATATGTTAAGAGCAGTTAATAAATCCACCATTTGCAACAGAGCGCTCTCTCTCTCTCTCTCTCTCTCTCTCTCTCTCTCTCTCTCTCTCTCTCTCTCTCTCTCTCTCTCTCTCTCTCTCTCTCTCTCTCTCTCTCTCTCTCTCTCTCTCTCTCTCTCTCTCTCTCTCTCTCTCTCTCTCGCTCCTTTATTCACGCCAGATTGGGATGTGGAGTCGAGGCCGGGGAATCTTGTACTATTTTTCATTTATATTTAATTCAATTTTCAAATTAATTTCGTATGGCGCTGACTGATAATCTGAATTCATAGGCCGAGAGCTCTTTGTGATTCACTTGGTGCCTCTTGGAGTTTTGATGCCTTTCCAAACAAATTAAATCAAATGCTTCTCAGTTATTAATATTACAAAATCCATGTGCCAAATTGACTTTTATATTTGAGCACAGTGGTAACAAAAGGCCTACATTAGAACATCAGCATGAACGACTGTAACACCGCCATTTTGATTTAACTTTGTATATTCTCTCAACGTTCTTTTTTGTAATGTCGTCACTCAAATATAAAGGTAGACCTCATTGTTACCAAGCAACATGTTCCCAAGACATACTTTATACCGGTTTTTTTAATGCAAGTCTCTAAAATGGGCTCATGCACACAAACAGGAACAAACATCGGCTTGTTAATGACGGAGCCGATATAATCAGTCCATACATAGGGTTGAAACAACAGCGATGAATTTCACACGGACGCTCGCAACTAATGTTTGTGTTGGCAGCCGCGCCAGGGGCCATCCATCTGATGCCAATGTTTATGTGCACGTGTTGGTAGTGTTGTGGATTAATTGT
>OLKM01000011.1:323939-341439 GCA_900291075.1 Melanogrammus aeglefinus
TCTCTCTCTCCCCCCTCGCTCTCTCTCTCTCTCTCTCTCTCTCTCTCTCTCTGCGTCTCCCTTTCCATCTGTCTTCTGCAAATTCTGTATAAACGTCTCGCTCTTTCACAACACCGCTTTCTCTTCGAGGCGAGTAATAATCAGGGTGCCATGGACGTAACTCATCCAAGCACGCGCATTACGTTCCTTCTCTCTCTTTTCCTGTCGGTGGAGTTCAGATGCTCGCTGGGTGGGGCGGGGCGGGGAAGAAATATGATTTTGACGGAAACATGGTGCAAATTCAAGCAAAGTCAGGTGGTTGACGACGGTATCCGACCGCACGATGCACTGCGGCCGGCGTGCGGAAGGTGATCATATGTGTGTGCGTGTGTGTGCGTATGTGTGTGCGTGTGTGTATGAGCGAATGGGATCTGCGGGTTATTTCAGTTTGTTCCCGACTCACACCCCTCCATCGTTGACTGCAAGTCCCTGCCTTCACAATGGTCTACATACTGTATAATGTTATTCAAATTACTTTGTATATACCCTCGGAATAAGTCACTTGTACATTAAGCATATGTGTGTTTGTGATTAAGTGTGTTTTGGTGTTTGTTTGTGATTAGGCATATGCGAGTGTGTGTGTGTGTGTGTGTGTGTGTGTGTGTATGTGTGTGTGTGAGTGTGCGTGTGTGGGGGGGTGTGTGTTTTTGATTTGTCATTAAGCATACAAGCTTGGCTCCCAGAAGAACCAGCGTACATTATCAGCACCTCTGGAGTGTGATTTGTATTATTGTTTATACACTCACACACCAAAAAAACTCCCCAAAACCCCCCCCCCCCCCCCACACACACACACACACACTCTCTAAACTGACGTCTGAAGAATATCTGTTCCTATCACCACTACTCTGGCCCTCCCTGTTTTGATGAAAACCAGGCCGTGCTAAAAAGCACTTTGGGTCCTATCACATCGCCGCTCTGTCTACAGTAAACTATGTCTCCCTCCTCTCTCCCTCTCCGAAGCACTCTCTCTCGCGCTGCCCTGTCTATGATTCACTCCTGCCGATCGATGGCCGTGCCCACGTCCATCCTCCCGGCCGCTAACAATGTGTGTTTGTTTTGCTGACACCTGCCAGAAGACGCCCAGGAGGAGAGGAGCCCATTCACCCAGGGATAAGTGAGGCTGTCTCCTCCACAAAAGCTCAGCAGAAAACCTTGTGTGTGTGTGTGTCTGTGCGTGGGGAAGAAGAATTGTTTGACCATTCTATTCAAACCCTCTGCCATTGATCACCTTGTCACCACCTTTAATCGCTGCAGTTTGTGAAACCGTGTAAAACCCGACTAAGTAAGTACAGCAGAGCAGGAAAGTAGGTCATACTGTCGACCCCCCGATGACCCCGGACACCCCTGATCAGCGGCGTCCATCGACCGGCCCGGCGGCCATGACACAATCACCAGACTTACCTCTGCTACAGCAGCACGCTATGCTGTGTAACACCGGACAGTGCTAGCATTGAGCGGTCATGGAGCTGATATCACAATGAGGGTCAGAGCGTGCCTTATTCAGCTATAAAGCCCAGGAATAAAAACAATGTGGAGTCAAGGACGTCTGTCACCGCTCAGTGTCCCCTTCCCCTCGAACTCACGCAAATAGATCTCCCTTCGGAGGGATGAGGGCCGATCTCAGCGCCGTAAAGACCAAATCAAGAGCCGAACGAGGCTAATCCAGTCACTCAATCGCTTGCCAACTTTCACACCAGCATTCTTAACCCACCCCCTGCCACCCCTCGTCCCCTTCCCCCCCCGCTCCCGGCTGTGCACACTTACTAACACGCTAACACCCACTGTTTTCGTCGCAGCGGAGTTCTAGCAGCGTATTATCATATCCAGATATAGGCAGTTGACTGGCTCTCGAAATAAGGGTGGAATAAGCATAGCATTTCCAAGTCATTATATTCTCCTTATTTTTTTATTTTGCCGCCACGGAAACTTTTTACAAGCAGATAAAAGTTGATGCCACGGTATGTGTTGCAGAGGGGGGTTGTGGGTGTTGCCAGGCATCGTTAGGGACTCAAAATAATGACAACGAGTTCAACTGCAACTGAAAAGATTTGATCAGCTCTCTTCCCGCAAAGAGCAGCAGAAGAAGAAGAAGAAGAAGAGACGAGGGGAAAAAAAGAGAAGCGAGGAAACTCTCCAAACGAAGGCAGGGAGAGAGAGAGTGTGCGAAGGAGCTCTTAATTGCTGCAGCCGCACCTAGAGACTTGATGATTTGTGACATCTCATCCGGTGCTCGGCGCTAACACTAATAACTGTTAATTAACTGTGTAGCGAGGTTGCCGATGAGGGGGGGGGGGAAACAAGGGAGGGAACGTGCACGCATTTGCACACAATCAAACACATACACAAACACACACATAGATACACATTCAAACACACACTCGCATCCACATACATAAAAAGAGTGTGTGTGTGTGTGTGTATTCCAGATGAAAGGGAGTATACAGGCCCTAGGGATGTCATGATGTGAGATGTAGCGAAGACAGCAGCGGGGGTCAGGTCGCGCGCGGTGTTTGCTAACGCTAATGTGTGATCAGGAGCCGCCGCCGCCGCCGCTGCCAACACAACATGACGGCTAGCACTGACGTCCGTTATTGTTTTGAGATTGATCCGGCTGCGTGAATCTGTTAGCTCTAATTGGCCCGCCAAGACATGGGGTAAAAAGGAAAAAAAACAAGTCGTCTCTCTACTCCGAGGCCAGTCTGAGATTTCCAAAGCAGATGTTCACAGATGTTGTCTTTTTGTTTTCGGAAAGCCTGCGCATCTGTGCATCAAAGGTGGGGGGGATGCAGTCCTCATTCATGCAGAAGTCCAGCCAGGCTCCCCCGGAACAACCAGGGAGTCGCGTCTACTTGGGGGAGCTGTGTTGAGGCAGCATAATGCCATAATGCCATAATGCCATAATGCCATAATGCCCGGCAGGCCCCCTTGTGGCTACGACCTCACTCTTTGCCGAAACAATACAATTTTGTTCATCTCTGGAAAGTGAGAGTGAGCAAATATACGCAATACGTTTGAAGGCCGGTTGTGGTTCTTGCTAATCACTAATACAAATAATTGCTAATGTCTTCAACCTACTCTTCGACCTAAAACATGTCCAACCGATGCCAATCAGCTGACAGTTGGCACAATCAGCCAATGGCTGCAAGCCGGTTGAAAGACAAACACACCAATCTACAAATTTGTCATTCATTCCCAAGCCTCACCGTAGCGAGGACGGGCACGCAAAAAGATGTAGTGTCATGAACAGCCTCAAAGAACATAAACACAAATGGCGTCACATGCCACTTCAAATTCAACTTGACTTACATTCCATGGAAGAACTGATGGCGCTGTGGGGATGGCTCTGGGAAATGTGAATGCAAATCTTGATTGTCGTTTTTTGTCTGCCAAGTCAAACCGCCGCCAGAAGTCCTGTGTTAAGCGCCCGGGGCGACACAAGGTTACACACTCTCGAAGGCCTTGTTCTCACTCGTCCAAGTCGAGTCCTCTAGAGACTAATACTTTAAGCTCTGGGACTCAGCTAGACGTATGCACACAGAGACGTAGCATGGATCCAAGGGCGGCCGGGGATAAAGTTAACCGGCACGTTATTGCTCATTGTTCGGATAGCCGTGGTCCTTATTTCACGCATGTGTTGCTACTTGTCACCCACACAGAGGTTCCAGTGAAGGACACGGAGGCACCATGCCACGAGCTACTAATGAGATAACAAACAAGCATCTGGTTCCTCCAGCTCCTAAGCACCTTGATTGTCTGACGCATCAAGGCCGGGCCCCCCAGGCGCCGTTCACTCTTGCTCGTCGCAGGTGGCCGCCTTCGTTTTGGAATTCGGATCGTCTTTTTTCCCTGCATAGTGTTTCCAAGCGTTCTTCAAACTGTCCCAGAAACCACTTTAATCGTAAATTTTTTCGTGTCAGTTTGTGTTTGTTTTGCATGTGTTGGCTGACAAACAGCATAATGACATATGTATGTTAGAGCCCTGAGGTACTTTCCTGAGGGATTAGGCCAAGAGAAGGGAAAACACACGGGAAAAAAAACTTGTTTAAGGAGTAGCGGCGCCCGTGACAGTTGGGGTTTTTACTGATCTGAAGGAGAACAATCTAATTTGGGTTTGGAACAGGACTGTGACAGGTCTTCCTCGCGAATCGCCTGATCCGCAGCGTTTCTACACCGTGTTGAACAATTTGTTGGCATGGGCTGCTTTCGTTGCTGACATCCCGCTGTCGTTTTGACAGATGAGCTGGGCTGTTTCCGCGCCGCGTCTTGACAGCCCAGCAGCTTGGGGAGGCGCAGAGATTATTCCTTACAAAGCTAATTAAGCAATGGTTTAATGAAGATATTCAATGCTTCCCCACCTCCCTTTGTTTCTCCTCAGGCACTATTATACGCAGGGAGACAATATCTATTTGGTTTAGTGGAGTACATTAAAAGCGATCTTGAGGAAAGCTATGAACCAAGGAATTCGACAAGCCGATTGAAGCTTTTTCTATTCCATTGTTGCTACCTGGTGTGCTTACATTGTAGAGAACATAACAATGATGTCTTGAGCCCTTCAGCTGAGCCCTTCACTCAATGAAGTTCTGTCACAAGTGTAATGTTATATTGATCCGCACAACATCGCCTTAAGCTGTGCTCAACAAACTGCCCCGCTTTCCCCAGAATCCTTTGGTGGATCCAGTCAAAATAAGCAATAGAAGAAAAACACTGGCTGTCGCTCAGCGCTATCCTCGCAGGCGTTTACCTTTCATCGCTGAAAGACGGACTGACAACATGGAGAAGAGCCTCTCAGATGGGCTCTCATCACATGAGGGCTAGCAAAAACCGGAGGTGTGGAAACTAAAGCATTGCTGCGTGAGTCTTGTTTAGGCAGTCTTTCTCTCCGACACGCCAACCCCCCCCCCCCCCCCCTCCCCACCCAGGTCCCACCCTAACCTTTCATGAAGTGGTGCACAGTGTTTGACCTCGTGGCTAGAAGAGCAACCTGAGCTTTCGAAAGAGTCACCACCTCCGGCTGATAGACGTCTCAGCCCGGAAGGGGTCAGGGCAGATGAGGCCTTTCCACAACACCAGCACCGTGAGGTCTGGTGGGGAGCTGCTGTGGACGCACCAGGAATGCCAGGGAGCAAAACAAAGATGCTGTCAATCTCATGGAAGTAGAGAGCAGCTGCAGGATCACTAGATAATAAATATCAAAGTCCACCAATCAGCTTTAGCCGCGGGAAAGGAGTACACTTTTTTTAAGGAATGAGGTCTGCGTTTCCACCATGGTCAAAATAGGTCAGATAGCAACTGGCAAAAAAGTAGAGGCAAAACGATGATGTGGAACAACAGGGATGGTGTCAAGTACATTTTAGATGCAAATGAATCCCTACAATTATCTCAGTAGACCACAAGATATCAAACCATCATTTGACACCACATCTCTCTCACATGAACCCCCTCCACAGTTCATGGCCGTTTACTTCATATCTCTGAATAAACAATAGTGTGAAACCTTTACCGCTCTTCGAGTCCATGCCTAGCTCCGAAACCACGATACCTAATGTGTCAAGATTAAGCTCAAAGATAAATCATTAACGAAACAAGAAACAACAATTGTGTCAGAGAAGTATATAAAACGAGGAGAGGGACAAAACACATTCCACTCGTGCATGTCAGCTTACGTCTGACTAAACATCGGCACAAGTTTCTAATCCGCACAAGCCAGTTCCATAAGTGCATAATGACCGGGACTACGATAGAAAAAACAAATCATTTATTCTTCTCTCCTGGAGAGTAAATGAAACCACATGGGGCCGGAGAACGCGCCCAGTGCTCAACATCTGGTAGGACTAGCGAGGCTTCGGTTCACAGCGGTGAATACGAGGCCCCTCCTCAGTCCGCCCCGACGGAACAGCGCTTAGCACAAGTACACATTGGGGGAACGTGCTTAACCCTCCGAGTTAGGCTTCCTTCCCCCCCTTCCCAAGGATAATTGCTAATCAAAAGGAAAAACCGCCAGTGGAGCCCTGGGCACGATCCCCGCGGCGGGAATCACTGGCAGCTGGAAGCTCGCCTTAGTGAAAAACAGCTGGAACGGACGGGCGGCGGATTCCTGTGAAACAATCCCTTCAGTATTGGGCTGAGGTCGCAGACGGTGAGGGCCTGGGAGAGGATTTGTATCAGCTAGGCATGACGTCGCCGTTTGGGTTACTATTATGGGATGTTTCCAAAGCAACACACAAAAAAAAAACAAAAGCATGCTTAACAACACTTAGCAAAAGAAAGCAATGTGCTGTGTCCCCCCTGTTGTTACTACAGGCCGATGATGAAATCTCCTGATTAACAGCTCTTGGGCTGAGCACTGTTTAAGAGCCTTTGGCGGGTCTACATTACTCGCTAACCCACAACAAAAGGAGCGTTCTTATCGGTCCAAACAGGCCGGGGTTCAGAAACTGCACCACCTGAGGGCTGTGTGTTTTAGCCTTGGATTTAGGGTCTCATACTAAGCCCCCTTGCTCTCTCTCTCTCTCTCTCCCTCTGGCTCACACAGTTCACCCTCTGCCACTGGACCGACCGGAGCGGAAGTGGCTCTGGACTACTCAACACACCCTCCTCCCAACAAAGAACAACCCACCAAAGCATTACATTACAGGACCGGCAACAGTGTTCATTACGTTACGAACACAACATCCTGCTCCGGAGCGGTCCAGAGGCGAGGGGGGCGCTGCTCTGGTATCGGTGATTGCATGGGGGCCTCGGATACGAACGCAACACAAATGACCGACAATTGCGCCGGGGCCCCCGGAGGTGCAATCATGTATTTTAATGTGTGGGGGGGGGGGCACAAGATAAGGTAGAGAAACACAGGGTACACGGGTCCCCGGGGAGCCGTGCGGGGGTGGCGCCGGGCTCCCTCATGTCCAATCACATTACACCAGAAGGGCTGTGGCCCATGCTAATTTATTCCTGAGTGGTCCTCTGGGACGGTGTCTATGGTCGTAAAGGCTGTCAGCCGCCCCTCCTCCTCCTCCTCCTGTGCGGCGCAGACTGCATGCGGCGGGTCCCTGCGGAGGCTGGCGCTCTAGACATGTGCTGCAAAGTAATAATGCAGCTGTCAGCCACACCGGCTCCTGGGGGCGCTCCGTCCAGCGCAGCCAGCCTCCTGAAACGCTCGCAGAGGTTGGGCTTGACACATGGCATAATCCAGGTGAGGCCCGGCTTGGCGGGGAGCTGAAAATAGAGAATGCATGGCTGCACCTTCCTCCTATTCTGTTCTGTTCTTCTCTCTCTTTTCTCTCTCTCTCTCTCTCTCCCTCTCTCACCCCCCCACCCCCCACCCCCTCCCCCCACACACACACACACCCCTCACCGTTCCAATCCCCCATCCCCCTTCTCCCATCTCCATTATGGATGCTGAGTGTGTAAGGGTCCCTCCCTGGTGAAGCTGGAGGCCCTAATCCTAGGGGAGAGATAGCTCCTCATTATGCCAGCCCTGGGAGGAAGCTGCTGGCTTGTAAACATGGAGCTAAGGAGCAACCAGCCCGCACCCCCCCCCCCCCCCCCCCCCCCCCGCCCCACCTCCCCTCCAGCCACGCTAGAATAATGTCAAATGAACTGACTGCAGGGAGCGCGGCAGACACCCAAGGAACCACTTTATCTTCTTCATTAAAACCGGTTTAAAGAGCAAGTGGGAACCGGGGCAAACGGAAAAAAAATAAGCATTTTCCTTGAAAGTCTCAAGAACAGAGGACTAAATTAATTGCACCGTTAGCCCCCCCCCCCCCCCCCCCCCGGTAGACGATGCCAGAGTGGGTTTCTTTTACTGATGGATGGGGAACAACACGGTGCTTTTAAAAAGGCAATTACAACAAAAGATGGGATAAAATGCTGCAATGAAGGTCTGATTTAACGGGCAGTGAACACAGGTTGGGAGAGCTGGTGTCGTTGGGTGGTGGGGGCCGTTTATCCGAACCCTGGATCTTTAGCGATGTGCAGTCAGGGCCCCCCCCCCTCACCTGAGGCTCTGTCAGACTGTCTCCTTGGTTGCCGAGCGTCTCCAGTGACCCCCAGGGTTCCTGAAGGGTTCCCGACCCTTTGTCGAGAACCCTAAGGGGGGCAACCAAGGGGCCCGTCTGACAGTTGTAGTCTCTGCTAGGGAGACAGACGTGCCTGTCCTTTGAATTTAAAACAAATTGTTGTCCGCACGCACGAGCGGCGCCGGGATATTGCACCACAGAGCGCGAGTGCCAACAAAATTGCCCATGACACACAACCATGGTTTGTTGGCCTGAGGCTAATAATTAATGGGCTTTTATATCACAACTAATTGCTCTTACTGCATCTCACGAGAGATCTACGCGGGGAGGCCTCAGTGATTTAATGCACGCTCTCCCAGACGAACGCACGCTGCTTGTTCATTCACCAGCTGAGTCACAGTTACCGACCGACCAATGGGAGGCCAGCCTCTGTCGCGGGGGGCGGGGTCGGGGGCGAGGCCAGAAGACTGAAGTCCCATGATTCCATACTCAGAGCAGATCATTCAGGGCCCCGCCCCCTAGTGGTTAATAAAGGTTAGCTAATGGAGTGAGATGAGGTCCCCTTGGTCTCCATCGGGGGTGGGTCTCCTGAGTGATGTGGGATGCAGTGGGGAGAGGTGCAATGTATTATGTGTTCATCCTGGTGTGGGTTGTTATGGGACGGGGAGTTTAAATATTGGGGTTGTTACATGGTGTGTGTGTGTGTGTGTGTAAGTGTACGTGTGTACAAAAATGTACGTTGAAGGTGTATGTGATTATGGTGCCATGTATGTGTGTGGTTATGTTTGGAAGTGGTGTGGGTCTGAGTATGTGTGTTTGTGTGTGTATCTTGGTGTCTTGTGGTTATGGTGGAGGTGTGCTTGTGTATCTTGCAATGGTGGCACGTGTGTGCATCTTGCAGGTGCTTGTGGTTATAATGGCAAGTGTGTGTGTGTGTGTGTGTGTGTGTGTGTGTGTGTGTGTGTGTGTGTGTGTGTGTGTGTGTGTGTGTGTGTGTGTGTGTGTGTGTGTGCACGCGCGCGCAGGAGGGGTTTGCATCCTGTGGTGGGAGTGATAGTTATGATGGTATGTATTTGTGTGTGTGTGTTTGTGTACTGCTGGAGAACAGAATTATTGTTCTTAGATCAGTGGCAGTTTTTCCTACTTGCTGGGTGGTGGGATTGATCGTGTGTGTGTGTGTGTGTGTGTGTGTGTGTGTGTGTGTGTGTGTGTGTGTGTGTGTGTGTGTGTGTGTGTGTGTGTGTGTGTGTGTGTGTGTGTGTGTGTGTGTGTGTGTGTGTGTGTGTGTGTGTGTGTGTGTGTGTGTGTGTGTGTGTGTATTGTGTGTGTAGGGGGTGAGGCCTGAGAGAGGGTATTAGATGTCAGGACAGGAAACCTTGGCAGCAGAATCATGCTGATCAATGGCCCTCTCTGATTGGAGCTTAGCATCCTGCCGCTGTGCTCTGCTGCTAAACACACACACACACACACACACACACACACACACACACACACACACACACACACACACACACACACACACACACACACACACACACACACACACACACACACACACACACACTCAGTATGACTCACGCTGAAGTTTAAGGAAGATCAGGAAGGAGGGGGGGAGTGGGTGGGGAGATGTGTGTGCGTGTGTGTGTGTGTGTGTGTTTGTGTGTGTGTGGCTCAAAGCAACCACTGCGTCAGCGGGGGGCCTCCGGGTCATTAGCAGGGGTCTTCAGTAGCCCTTGCTGCTGGCAGCGCCCCCTGCAGGGAGGAGCTCAGCTGGAGCTCAAGCATCAAGCCGCTTCACAGCGAGGAATACTCCCCCATTAGAGACAGAGATAAGGCTCCCGTCGTGTCACACACCACACACAACACACACACACACACACACACACACACACACACACACACACACACACACACACACACACACACACACACACACACACACACACACACACACACACAAGCATGCAGGCACATACAACTGCCACAAAACATACACACAGAAACAAGACATCCACACAAAGACGAGACACGTGCACAAACAACATGCAACACACACAATTCCAGATACAAAAACGCACTCAAACACGAAACACACACAAAGATGAATGTTGTTGCCATGACTCTTGGGGAGGGCTGCAGACACTGCAGTGTGTTGGGGTTGTAAGGGCTGTTTTGTCAACAGTCACTTTTATTTATGAGCACACTTTCCTATTCTTTTGGCCAGGAGCAGACAAATAAAAAAAACTTTTGTGAAATTCAGTTGTTTCTTTGTTATTGATTGCATGCGTGGGTCCACCTCTTTGTGTTTGGCTAGCCACACACACACACACACACACACACACACACACACACACACACACACACACACACACACACACACACACACACACACACACACACACACACACACACACACACACACAGTGGACATTAACAGAAAATGGAAAGCAATCCAAACTAAGAAGCAACATCTATTGTGAGAGTTGAGTCGTACTGCTCAAACCATACAGGTCTGCTCCCCAGAAAGAAACAAAACCCAGAACATTGAAGACTCCTCTCCTTACCCTATACCTGCCCACACTATGCCCGAGAGATGTGGAAATCTATACTTTTTCCCCTCGATTTGGCCTCCGGTATGCATTGAGTCAGCATCTTTATACCTAAATAAGTATGTGTATAAATTGTGCACAAGATGTCACAAAGTATGCGGTTTTCACAGTTTTCGTTGCGAATAGAGGACGTTAAAAAAAAAGAGGTGAGAAGGCGGAAAATAATGTCCTGGAAGATGGTGCTTTTAATCAGTTAGCCGGTGTAGTCTGGGCTCATTGGTCATGTGCGCCAGCTGCCCAAGAGCACTCTGCCATCTTCCCACATCAACCCACCAACACGTTTCCCCCCCCCCCCCACAAGCTCTGAACCCCCAACCCACCGCCCCCCCCCCCCCATGTCCCACCACACTCGCTCTCGTAAATGAGTAGCTTGAAATGACAGCCTTAATCACAGCCTGTGGCCACAGCAAAGGGCCCATTAATGACGGAAAGGAGAACAGAGGGATATTTGCAACCTATCAAGTCTAAATCACTTTTTATGATAATGCAGCAGAGGGGGGAGGGGGTGGGGGGGAGGCGGAGGGTGGGGGGGGGGGAGGGGCTGGACGCCGCATGCATGATGATGTGGCATGGTCCTGTGTGCCCGCCGAGTGACGCACAGCTCTTAAAGGGAACAGCAGGGGGGGCCACTCCATTGCCCCCAGGAGGACCTGAACCCCGAGTCCCCCCTTACGTGCTCGCACACACGCACGCACGCACACACACACACACACACACACACACACACACACACACACACACACACACACACACACACACACACCACACACACACACACACACACACACACACACACACACACACACACACGGTCCTGGTACTTAACCAAGGGCCTATGAAAGGGTAGCTCTTACTGTTCACTGGATCGACCTTTGCCCTCTAACAGCATTGCAGAAACCAGTCTTAACTTTTGCCTCTTTCTTTTCTGAAAAGGTGCCAGCATGAGGGTCAAAAGTCAACAGTGAAGTGAAGAATCCTTTACCGGGATTGACCAGTTTCCTCTTTTCAAATGTATTTTACTTCACACCTCAAGCAGACTAAAGTGCAATACTCTTCTAACTTGGTATGAGCAGAGGAACCAATACATCCAAGAATAACAAGCAGTTCTCTCTGGCGGGTTTTGTAAACAGCGACGGTTTGATTACAGCCGTTGTGACATTTACTATGCTGGCAATTAATCTGAAGCACTGTGATTAAATGCAATCACCGCAATTGTTAACGCAGGCGGGGTTTTTTCAAGTTAACATCGTCTCTCGGGAGACAATTGATAGAGTAGGGTGCCATACAGCGAGGATCTCATTAACTTATTGAGTGTGGTGTTAAAAACGCGAAATGACGGAAAGTTAAGTCGTGTGCTAATTAAAATGGATGTTAAGAAGATGTTGTCGGTGTTCAGGTGTTGCTTGGAACAATGCTAACGCAAAACAATACAAATATTGGAACGGGAGACGAAAATAATTGTGGGTTCTTCACTGGGGATTTCGTACTGGAATTATATAGTTTGAAAAAATACTTAAAAATGATCATACAAATGTGGCACCTTGGAGCTCAAAATCATTCGAGCTGTGTGTTCCCATCAGGGCCAGGGAAAGATGAATCATCGCGGATAAAAGGAGCAAAATGTCCACTCACCTTGAGAGAACTAAGCTACCATCGTCAAGTATTGATAATCCTGGAGGTAAAGTGAAAGGAATATCAAAAGGATCTTCCAAAGGAACTTAAAAGGAGGACTGAAGCGAACTCCCTCTTCCCAAAAGTAATTGAAATTGGCCATGAACGACGGAATAATAGCTTGAAAGCATTGCCGATGCCTGGCAGTTAAAACCGCCCGAACAAAACATCGCAATTTGTCACAGAGGGAGGTTGTGACAGGCACAGAATCCTCCCCGACACAGAGGCAGCCATGACAATGCTTCTCCGGGTCTATTGCCTACTTTCCCCTCTCCTTCTCTTCACTTTCTTTTACCAAAGCCTTTGACCATTCTTTCTCTCTCCCCCTTTCTCACACAGTTATCCACACACACACGCACACACACACGCACACACACACACACACACACACACATACACTTTCTCTAGCCACCCCAGATGGTTCCTTGGGAGTGCAAGGGGAAGGGCCCCGGTGTTCTAGCGTAATCCCCAGCCACACAGACGGAAAAGCTTGTTAGAGCACTTGCTGATCACCGCAAAAAGTCAAACCAGAGCCAGGGAAAGGTCACCAGGAATTAGGCTGCGCTCAAACTCCAAAGGCCTCCCTAATTCCCCTGGTAAGCCCCTTTGAAACCCAACCTGTTCTGGCTGTGCCATGGGCTCAGTCCTGCCTGGAGCTAAACCCACCACTAAGTCTGGCTGAAACTCATTTACACTGGGGAACCAACCCAAACGTGCACACACACACACACACACACACACACACACACACACACACACACACACACACACACACACACACACACACACACACACACACACACACACACACACACACACAGGGGCGCGCGCACACACACACACACAAACAGACACACACACACTGACACTGACAGTCATGCACGAACACAGGCCTCTTCGGCATTTCCCGATGACTAGACTAGAACAATCTACCGAAGAATCAACGATTCTCAATGTGTTTGAAAGCAAGTCAAGCGGGCAAGATGCAGCACTGGAGCTTTAAGGCTGAGCTCCTTTGGATGCAGGCGAGGCTTTGAAGCTGTAATGGGCCTGGGTTTGGGCTTCATGGGGCTGTTGTTGTCAATTATCCACATTGGAAAGGAGACCCGAGGTAAAGAAAGTAGGAGAGCGAAAGAGAATAAAAGGAGTCAAGAGTAAAGTGAAAGTGAAAGAATGCTTGTGAGGCATGAACGATGGAATTGCCTTATAGTTTCAAATATATATTGCTAGAAAGCAACATCAAGCAAAACTTACTTTTGTGCACAAAACTTTAACAATGTTTTCCGAAAAACTTTCACTCGCATTGTTGTTCTCAGACACTGGAAGTAGGGTACAATGTGTCTTTACCTCATCCACAATGTGTACTCAAAACATAGATCGGCATAATTGGCTCAATAGTTCCTCTTTCTAAAACTCTGTTCAATCTTTTCCAGCCAAACATGCCCAAAGACGCAATCACCCAGACATTAAACACAGACACACAATCGCCTGCAAATATAACACAACAAAAACCCTTTTGTGTACTCCTGACAGAACTAAGGTGTTAGCAAAAGTAGTGTCTGTTTAAAAGACACAGAAACACTTTTCTCTTTCACCAAGATCAAACTACTTTCGACAAATGTTTTTCATCAGAGAAATAGAAACAGTGTAAGCCGCTGAGCCGCAGTTACCTTCCCAGAGCGGCCAGTCTCACCGATACACGGATTAATACATTTAATTCAGCCGATACCCCACACCCCGACTGACGATTAAAGACCCCGCTTCCTCCTCCGATCCCACAGACATCGGGACAGCGCAGGTGAGAGCTTCGATAGTAGAGACGGGGAGGTTGTGTGTACCACAAAACACCGTCAGGGGTCCTTCCCTCCTTCGAGGACGTCAATGTGTTTAACCGTTGGACCACCATGTTTAAGACCATGAACATCAGTGTACATCAGTGTGGTGGTGGGGTGGAGCAGCCCTCCATTGGTGATCAATGGAGGGGAAGGGAGACGAGAATCCCGTTGACAATTCAAGGCGGGGAAATCATTACCGAGAAAAAGCCGCAAAGCCCGTGGAGACGGCGCTTGGGAAGAAGGGGATGGGGGGGGGGGGGTTCTGCAAATAAACATGTGTTTTTGATTTGTTTTGTTTTCTGGTTTTGTTTCCTTCGGTAAAACGTGTCAATTTATTTTGACTGGCGCATACAGGCAGTCGTCTCCCGCCGCCGTCCACCCCCCCCCCGGCCGCTCGTATACGCCTCCCTTCCCTGGAGTTTCAACGCTGTTGCTTCATTAAGGAACAACTTTTCCTGTCAGTTCACTTGTGTCACCGTCTTAATCATGCACGCCGAAACCCTTCGAGAGAGGGATCAAGATGGAGAGAGAGGGGGAGAGAGAATGATCAAGATGGAGAGAGAGAGAGAAAGAGAGATCAGGAAGGAGACAGAGAGATCAGGATGGAGAGAGAGAGAGAGAGAGAGAGAGAGAGAGAGAGAGAGAGAGAGAGAGAGAGAGAGAAGAGAGAGAGAGAGAGAGAGAGAGAGAGAGAGAGGAGAGAGAGAGAGGAGAGGGAGAGAGATCAGGAGAGAGAGAGAGAGAGAGAGAGAGGGAGAAGGAGAGAGAGAGAGGAGAGAGAGAGAGAGAGAGAGAGGAGAGAGGAGAGAGAGAGAGAGAGAGAGAGAGAGAGAGAGAGAGAGAGAGAGAGAGAGAGAGAGAGAGGGATGGGGGTGATTCTCATCCCTCTGTGAGAGAGAGACAGAGCGAGCGTTGAAGAAAACGCGGCACCCACGGCGCATAATCGGGTTATGATCACCCGATGTGGCGGTGATGTTTTTGCCCAGGGCACCCGTCTGTGCGGCTGATGAAAACACTCTGTTTTATTGTCGCGAGAGGAGTGATGTGTATCTCTCCCTCGCTCTTGCGACGCTCGTCTGAATGCTAATGAGCCGGTGACAGTAACAGGGTTGTTCCAAGCCATCCACGGAGATTTCTCAGATGCTTCATCGTGGCATTCAGTTGCAGAACTGACTGTTTAGGGTACAGCCCGGATAGCAATAGCAACATAATAGATAGTGGTAACCGCCTCGCCTAGCTTCCATAAAGCGTTCGCCACCATTATAATTTGTCAATATCACTCTGTTGTGCCGATGCCACTGAAGAGCGTTTAGCGTGAAGGCCTCACAACGAATAGCTGTAGCACTCTGGTCAATCGGGTTATTGTTGTGTAAAGTACTCGGTGAATTGCTAAAGTAATTCACACATATTCATTGATTTCTAAAGAAGATTCCTAAAGTGCTATTGCTGTTGTTTTCATTCATGGCGAGGGGTGCGCTCGTGCCCAATGCTCTCCAGCAGAATGGGTAGGCCTATGGCAAAGTCATTACGAAAAGAAATGTGGCTACAAAACAGTCGAGATGACCCAGAAATAAACGCATGTCTGCGCCGACGTAGAGCCCAGACCCAGAACAATTGCAGTAGATAGCCGGAGATAGATAGAAACGTAGTGCGGGAAGTTGGCTCCCATTTATATTTTGGTATCGTTTGTTGAGACAGCTGGACGGAAAACGCGAGGAAAAAAACAGATAAGAAACCAGAGGAATTGTTTTGCCGTGACTTATTTCTCCTCGAGTGTATGCCCTAACACCACCCTTCAAACCTGTGCCGTTTACCAAACACAAACAACAGCGTCAAGCTGTGTCCTCTCGGACACCCGCCACACATATCTGGATCAATCCACAGAAACATAAACGTCAAAAGGGATTGACAACAACGTTCTTCTAAATCTCTCTGGGTAGACCAAGTAGGTAGAAGAAGTGGGTGTGGAAGCACACTTGAAAAATATAAAAACGAGATCCATATATATAATAAGTCTATATTTATATACACACACGTGGGACCGAGAGCGACGGGTGGGGCGCCCCGTGGTGCGGCGTGTGAGAGAGCCGGGGTTGGCACGGCGACAGATGCTCAACGGTGGTGGAGGGGTTTTTAACCCGGTGCACCGATTCAGAACCCGACGCGGCCCCCGGCTTATTATCTCTGCGGGGCCCAACTGGCAGGCGGCGCGGGTATTAGCTGCTAGCGCGGTGAATTAAGTGACAAGCACTTTGGTGCCACAGGTGACAAGTGACAAGCTCTACCGCGACGCCGCGACGCTCGGCTGTCTGCGGCTGTCTGCCGTGTGCTGATGAGACAAAAGAACCAAGGAAAGAATTTATTCTATTTTTTATTTTTTCAAAGGCTGGAGGACATTGCCGAAAAAGCTAAGGAAAAGGTAGAGGAAAATGGAAGAGAGTGGGAGATGTCGGGAGGGAGAGAGGGAGGGAAGGGAGGGAGGGAGGGAGGGAGGGAGGGAGGGAGGGAGGGAGGGAGGGAGGGAGGGAGGGAGGGAGGGAGGGAGAGTTGAAATGATGTTGGTAGAAGAGAAAGAAGGTGATGAAAACGGGGCCAGGAGGGGAGAGGAAGTGGAGATGTGGTTTGATGTGAGTGCTGGAATGATGACAGCCAATGCTTCTTTTAAGAAACTACGATGGAGTCGGAGCTGTGGCGATAATCACGTGCCCCAAAAACAGATTTTGTTATTTACGAATGAATGAAATATAAAAACATTCAACAATATATCGGTAACATCTCATTTCTAACAGATGGATCCAGAATACATTCACCGCAATGTGCTGCACATTTTACATCCAAAACATCTTTGGAATATTCTGTTATGGATCTCTGGCCATGCGGAGAAAAACACCAAAAACAAGTCAGACGTCGGAGAAACATCTAGAGAAAGACCTCCTCACCGCATAAGAAACACGGAGGCTCCTTGTGACCCGCACCCCTCTCCCCACCACCTCTCTCCCTACCTCCCCTCCCTGTGGCCCTGAACGTGACGAGCGGGGGAAGCACCACAGCTCCAAGGAGACCCAACAGAGGAGGCCGAGCGGGCGGGCATGACAGCCATTTGGCCCTGAGAAACCTTCTGGATGGGAAAGCCATTACGGTGACATTATGCCGGTGGTAGCCTGCCAGGGTTTGTGTTAACGGCACAGAGAATAGCGATGGTGGTGGTGGTGGGATGGTACGTTTGTGTGTGTGTGTGTGTGTGTGTGTGTGTGTGTGTGTGTGTGTGTGTGTGTGTGTGTGTGTGTGTGTGTGTGTGTGTGTGTGTGTGTGTGCGTGTGTGCGC
>OLKM01000011.1:346439-353939 GCA_900291075.1 Melanogrammus aeglefinus
TATCATGAATGGCGAGGGATGGCGTGAATCCTATCTGTGACGCAGATTAACTCTGCTGCAGCTTCATGTGTTGTTATATTGGCACAAGTGCTACTGCACACACTGGGCTTCAATGTAAATTCAGCACACACACACACACACACACACACACACACACACACACACACACACACACACACACACACACACACACACACACACACACACACACACACACACACACACATGCGAGCACACTGGCACATACACAAAGAGTCACGCGCACATGCACACACACACAGTCACGCAGGCACACACAGAGAGAGGCACATGCGCAGACATAGACTGGTACACACACAGGCACACCACAGACACACACACCGGCGCATGCACACACACAGACACACACACACACACACACACACACACACACACACACACACACACACACATCCAAATACACCTTCCGAGGCATTAAACGCCACCTCACTCTCCATTATCACTCTCCCCACCTCCCCCCTCCAGCCCTCCCCAGACCCAACCTCCTGTAATTGGAATTCAAAGCGTCTGTCTGTCGAGGCGTCTCTCTTCGTTGGTCACTTCCACTTATTCCATAATGCACCTCCATTCTTTCATTATCAGAGCTGTCTGACTCATATTTGCACCCTGATGCCCTGCTAATGTCTCGGGACGTGCAAGGAATGTCAATGCGCTCGCTCACTTGCACGCCCTCATTCTCCCGCTCTCTCTCTCTCTCTCTCTCTCTCTCTCTCTCTCTCTCTCTCTCTCTCTCTCTCTCTCTCTCTCTCTCTCTCTCTCTCTCTCTCTCGCCTTGGCTCCACAAACAACAAGCGACGGAGAGAGAGAGAGAGAGAGAGAGAGAGAGAGAGAGAGAGAGAGAGAGAGAGAGAGAGAGAGAGAGAGAGAGAGAGAGAGAGAGAGAGAGAGAGAGAGAGAGAGAGAGAGAGAGAGAGAGACAGAGACACAGACACAGACACAGACACAGACAGAGAGACAGAGAGCAAGGGTGTTGGGCTGTATGTATATCCAGAGACTGAGAAGAGGCCTCGTGAAAACATTTGTCAATTTGCACAATGTAAACAACCTGCAAGAATGTGTGTCGGGGTTGCAGGGTCAAACCCATGGATCATGCATCAGTTGGCACGTGCTTATTGTTCCGCTCCGCCTGTCAGACAACAGGGAGAGGGTGTGGGTGTGCATGTCTTTGTGTGTGCCTGTGTGTGCCTATGTGTGGGTGTTTTTGTGCGTGTGTGTGTTTCTGTATGTGTATCCGTCTGTTTGGCTGTGAGAATGCTCGTGTGTGTGTGTGTATCTATATGTGTGTGTGTACTCGTGTGTGTACACGTGTTTGCATGTGTGTGTGTGTTTGCACGTGTGCGTCTGTGTGTTTGCGTGTGTATGTGTGTAGAGAAAAAGAGATACAGAGAGAGAGAGAGAGAGAGAGAGAGAGAGAGAGAGAGAGAGAGAGAGAGAGAGAGAGAGAGAGAGAGAGAGAGAGAGAGAGAGAGAGAGAGAGAGAGAGAGAAAGCTAGCAGCTACAGCAGCCTGAGGGGCAGTGTAACTTTAAAAAGCGTGCTATTATTAGTGTGACACTAGAGAGCACCATCTGGGCTGTTTAACGAGCCTTTAGCGGCGCCGTGTTTAAAGGGAGCCCACGGTTCCTCTCTCCACAGACACTATACACATGGGAAGGCAGAGAGCCGGGTGTGAGCGGCTGGCAACGCAGTGCATACATGAAACATACGAGGGGTGTCAGCTGTCAGCGGTTGAATTGTTTTTTGCTGCAGCTTGTCACGGGTTGCAGGTGAGCGTGATTATTATTTCATCTTCGCATCTTCACAATAATGGTTAATTGTTAATTGTCGCTTGTTCGGCAAGGATAACACGACTTAGGAGTCGAAATGCGTTGTTTATACATCGCACCCACACCCTCTTCCAAGATCCCAAATGAATGAAATTAAACATAAACACTACATATTAAACAGAGGCAATATTGTGTAAATGATTATAATTCTGCATAGATTGAACGCTGATGTGCTAGTAAACAACCTTTCAAATGGATACGGTTCTGTGTGGCCTTCATCCTTAATACGATGTTAAATGACTATTCAAGGCAGGATTAAGCATCAATTATACAATCAAATGTCACTGATTGCCACTGAGCGCCCACTAAAGAATTCCTCCCCCAACCTGTCGCCAATGACCGATGAGGACCGATGAGGGCGGGTGTTGACAAAGTGGGGACTGATAAATGTCTGCTGGACAAGCTCATCGGGACCCCCGCACATGTGACACAACACCCCTGGCCCCTCCGTTATCCGACCACAGCAGGGGTGGTGTTGTGTCTGTGGACAAGCAGGCTGAGGTAACGGGGGGGCACAGTGGGAGGAGGAGGAGGAGGAGGAGGAGAGAGGAGGAGGAGGAGGAGGAGGAGGAGGAGGAGGAGGAGGAGGAGGAGGAGGAAGGATGAGGACGGTCAAAGGCGAGTGTGTTGGTGGATTTTATCAATCCTGCCCGGATCAGCCTGCGCAGGTCACTCGCCTAAGAATAAGAATATGCAATTCATACACACACACGAATAATGTCAATCTGTGTGTTTATGTGTGATTGTGTGTGTGTGTGTGTGTGTGTGTGTGTGTGTGTGTGTGTGTGTGTGTGTGTGTGTGTGTGTGTGTGTGTGTGTGTGTGTGTGTGTGTGTGTGTGCATTTTGTCTGAGAAAGCATGAAAGGCAGGCTGCCCTTAACAATTCCCAGGACTGCAGCAAGGAGCTGTTAATAACTCGCCTTAGGACCGACCAAAAGTCAGAAGGCAGGTGGAGCGCATACAAGTCTGTCTATTTCTGTACGTGTAGGACTGCGGCCATGCTCTTCCAGGCGGTTTCAGAGAGTGCAGTTTATCACCCACGGAACACCAAGAAGGGCTGTGTACAAGCGCTCACTTCTATGTCCTACACTACCCTAAAAAAAAAACAGAGTATCTCTGAAAGTATTCACCATAGAAACAAGTCTGACCAATTCTACAGTTGATGGCTCCTTCAGTCCAGAATGAAGTCTTGATTGAGCAGTGTGTGTGGGGGGGGGGGGGTGTGTGAGGGTTGGAAGGGGGTGTTTGTTGGTGGAGTGCTCACAAAACATCGCCTCGAGCTAGCCTTCTGCCCAGAGCTAGCCCGAGCAAGCTGCAACGCATCGGGCCGAGACAAACCTGTCGGTTTAATGAAAGGGAAATAGAGAGGCTGGGGATTAAGGGGTCCTCAAGGGTATAGAGCTGTAGGTAAGCCTCCTACTGCCTCCCTATGGTGGGCAGGGAGGGCTTGAGGAGATACCCTGAGAGGCGTCTCCTATCTACACAGGCCACCGTCTTCCTCTGATTCCTATCTTCTTCGGTGAGGGACGAAGCTGCGGCCGTTTTGTAAAACACATTCCGCTGGCCAGTCCGGCCAAAGACTCCTGCAGGCACGCTACAAAGCATCTTCAATCTTGCATGACCCAGCCAGAGGCATCCACATGGGGGCCCGAAGAACTGTGCTCGTGAAAACCACAGGAATCACTGTCCGTCTAGTTTGGCAGGCCGGATTGGACCAGACAGTACAGGAAAGGTCTTGTCAAAAGCCTCAGAGCGCCAGCGGAGGGAGATAGATAGAGAGCCCAAACAAGACAAAAACACTTGCAGATGGATGGCATTAAAGATGCATTAGAGTTTTTTGTTTTTGTAAGGGATCACCCTGGCTGCTGAAAGAGAGAGGGAACATTTGGGGGGAAATTTTGCCAATTAAGTCTGCACAAAATTTATACTCCATCATCCGCAAATCTGTTTATGATGCACCTGGGTGTTGTAATGCTGAGTGACAGAAACAATCTCTGTTTCAATCACTTCAACCCGTGCTGAGATAGCCCACATGCGAAATGACGCACAAAACAGGAACATAATTGAACACAAGGACGACAATATTGACACACCATTTGTAAAGAAAATCTCACACGAGGCTGAAAGTTAGAATTTTTCCGCTCAAAGCAGAACACTCTCATGTTGTTGTAAACAGAGCCTTGAGGTCATATCAGATCCCAGGCAGGACATGATGCCGCCAACTAGTATTCTTTACATTTATGTATGATCCACAAAAATACACCCAATACATACATACATAAATAAACGATATGATGATATATTAAAAACCAAACTTAATGACAAATAAAGCCAAAATTACTAGTGGATGAGTTGACAAAAACTTTTGCTACTGAAAACATATATTTCACATGCGTGCAACAAAAACATAAACAAGAAATGTACATCCACGACCCCCCCGGATCGCGTGACGAGCCCCCACAACGTGTGCGTCCCGCCTCGACGGGATCAGAGCGGGCGTGGAGACACATTGCCGTGAATCAACCAGCAGGTTGTCATCTTTTGGAGAAATTCCCCGGGCAGATGCGAGCGAGTGCTCCTTTGATCAACTTCATTAATATACATGCCACGCTCTGATACACAAGCAGTGGCATATGGTAAAAAAAAAAAAAGACAGCAGAAACAGGAAAGCAGCGATTTGCTGTTTGCTCTGGAAAACAAACAAGCCAACAGGTCCTAGCAGATGGCGCCGTGTATGACGGTGGGCTGTGCCTCGCGCTCACACCCACTCCGACACAACCCCCCCCCCCCCCCCCCCCCCACCCAAACCGGCTCACCCGATCACCGCCGCCACCTCCCCTCCGCCATGGGCGAAGAGGAGATGGAAAAGATGCCCCCGGCCCACGGCGTGCGGTAAGCAAATACTAGAATTCTGCAAACAAACAGATCCTTGTTCTGCCTTCTCGTGCCTTCTTCGTGAGCTCCTTTTCATCCCGTGCTGATCTTACCGCCCCTTCTGCTTTTTTTTCTCTTCCATCGAGTTAAAGAAAAGCACTCTGATGCAGACGTGTGTTTTAAGGACGGCTCGCTTTGTATGCAGCTCTCGTCTTTTGCTGTCTCCTTATCTATGAATGCCCTGCCGGCCCAGGCGAAATTCAAATATATTGGGAGAAATAAACACATGTATGCTGTGCGTCAAGTCTGTCAATGTTATTTCATCTCTTAAACCACAAATATCAACAAATATCCAAAATTGTAATATCCTATTGAAAGGCAATTAGAAATATGTCTGTCACACATTAGGACAGGAAGGTTTACCATAACTCTGGCAACACCGAATTTAATACAAAGACATATTTTCTAGTTGTGGACACTAATGTTACTGAATACCGACAGTTTCTACAAACAAAATATCCTAATTATATGTTTCTGACGTGTTCTTTCATATACAAATGGCAAGCTCTTGACCCTTGTAAAATCTAAGCCGAGAGCAAGTGAAAAACCTATTTTGGATTGCGGTGAAACCCGACGTCAATAGTACACTCGTTCTAATTCACCCGGGATGTTGGTCAGTTTGGTTTCCTTTGAGAGGCTACCCAGGATTCGTATAAACAACCCTCATTCTCCAAAAAGAACCACATTGTTTCCCCAGGTTGGCTGTGGTATCAGACACAATTTCCAGAATGCAAAGCAGAGGCCTAAACGTCTTAGGAGCACATAGGAACACCTCAATAAATATGTACGGCAATCAAGGCATCAGAACTTACAAAAAATGATGGGTTTTCAAATCATTTTACATTTAGCAGACCCTTTTTATTCAAAGTGACTTACTACGGTTCATAAACACATTCACACACCGACCGGCGGAGTCAACCATGCACAGCCACATCCAACTCGTCAGGAGCAGTTGGGGTTCTTTGTCTTGTGCAGGGACACCCCGGAACTCAGCTGGGAGGATGGCCACCCGCTCTACCTACTGAGCTAAACTTACACCCCGCCCTTACCAATCTTAAATCTTCAACCATAGGATATAAAGGGTAAGAGATTAGCGCGGCGTAGCATATGGCGTAGGCATGGGAGTAAAGGGGGGGTTTAGGGAGCGCTGAGTGGGCTGGGTAGTCCAGGAGTGACCCGCCCCACGCCTGGAGGCCCTCTCCTCTGATGCCTTCCCCAAGCCCATCAACCTCCGCGCACACCTTGCCCCCGGCGGCTGGCAGCCTGCTCGCTGAGCTGCGGGGAGAATCTCTCGTGATTGGCGCCATGAATAATTGAGCGAGGGCGGGGAAGACGCGGCCAGATGGAACCGGGATCGACCCCCGGTAAGCCGTTAAAAAGGAAAGGCTAGGGTGGAGGGGTGGTGGGGATGTGACATCGGCGTCATGGGGGTACGTGTGCATGGTCCCGGTCAGGGAAAGGGGGGGTGACTAGTCGTCACCTTTCTATAGGATGAAAATGTGTGTTACATACACACTTGAACATACAAACAGGGGTGATCAAAGCCAATCACTAAGATTACATATCTATTATGAACATCCTTACTGTACCGATAGCGATATATTGTTGCACTTCTTATGACAAATGTACTTATTGCAAGTCGCTTTGGATAAAAGCGTCTGCTAAATGCCCTAAATGTAAATGTAATTATGTTTTAATGTACCAATTCTGTGAGTGAACTTATTCTGAGACTGTATGCATGGCAGTATTCATTTCGGTATTCAATCATGTGTTTCTGGATAGTTGGTTCAACCAGGACATTTAATTCCACCTAGGCATGCGACAAAGATATATTTAACTCTCTTATCTTTACAAGCACAACAGCTGTAACATTCACATTCATTCACATTGCACTCGAGATTGACTATCATCACCTTGCGCTCTGTAGCAATTAACATACACGGTTCACTAATGCTACCAATTAACCAGAGTTGGAGGCACTGATTAAAATATTTCTCCTTGATTAGCGAACGGTAAACAACTTGGCAAAGGCCAGGGCTGATAAACGTGTCACCGCAATCAGACGTGTGGAAAGTGACAGTCAAAGATCGAGAGGGAGGGAGGGAGGGAGGGAGGGAGGGAGAGAGAGAGAGAGAGAGAGAGAGAGAGAGAGAGAGAGAGAGAGAGAGAGAGAGAGAGAGAGAGAGAGAGAGAGAGAGAGAGAGGAGGACAAAGAGAGAGAGAGAGAGAGAGAGAGAGAGAGAGGGGCAAAGAGTGAGAGAGAAATAGAGAGAGAGAGAGAGAGAAGAGAGAGAGAGAGAGAGAGAGAGAGAGAGAGAGAGAGAGAGAGAGAAGAGAGAGAGAGAGAGAGAGAGAGAGAGAGAGAGAGAGAGAGAGAGAGAGAGAGAGAGAGAGAGAGAGAGAACAGTAAAAGGGAGAGAAAGAGGTTGATGAAACAGAGGGAGAGAGAGAGAGGGCGAGAGAAATCTGGGAGAGTGGGAGACAGATAGAAAGAGAGAGAGAAAGAGAGAGAGAAACAGAGAGAGAGAGAGAGAGAGAGAGAGAGAGAGAGAGAGAGAGAGAGAGAGAGAGAGAGAGAGAGAGAGAGAGAGAGAGAGAGAGAGAGAGCAACAAAGCACGGCAAAAAACAAAATTAGAGGAAGCTGAAAAAACGTGAGCAGAAAATAAAAAAGAACAGAAGCCACAAAGTGAAGGTTTGGGAG
>OLKM01000011.1:362881-417881 GCA_900291075.1 Melanogrammus aeglefinus
TTTGGGACCGCGATGATATGGTGCTATTGCTATGCGTAATTTGATGCATTCTGACAGGGAGATCTGCTCTGCCCTCGACTCTAGGGCGGAGGTCTTGAGCACATTATTTTTAATGCCCTCCTCGTATTCAAATGTAACCTGGCTGTGTGTGTGCGTGATTTCGTATGTGTGTATTTGTAACTGTAATTTGGTGATATTTATTAAAAACATGACAAATTTGATATATCCTAAATGTTGGCCTCCTTCAAAATGCTGATTCTGTCCCAATGAATCTTTTTATGTTTCAATGAAAAACATTAAACTTGAGTTCTTAGGTAAAGGAAACTAGCCAACATTGTTTGTTTCCCTGATGCTGTTGATCGGTAGAAGAGGAGAACAGGAGTGAACCTTGTTCTTTAGGGTCGCTGTAAGCTGTGTGGGAGAATCAATATAGATTTGTAGTCCCTAGCTTAAGTCGCCAAAACACAGCCAAAGCCAACAGAAAGATAAACATACTCAACGGAGCCAGAAGCCGCCACCCCCCTCGTCTCTGAAGGGTTCTGACTGCACTCCTAACAGTTAGTAAACAACAAGCGCCCCCCCCCCCCCCACCACCCCAACAAGACCACAACCTTCACCCACACCAACAACACCACCATCACCAAGAACCTGTCAAGTCCAACACCATGGTTACCTCTAACAACGTCCCTGACGGTGACTGGCTGAGCCGATCCCAAGGGCAAACCCTGCCGTCCCCCCATCTCCCCACTCCGCACAACACGCACCAGCACCTAACCATCAAGGTTAGCCATGCCTGACACACGCGGAAGGAAACGCGGGCTACGTGTGCGCGCATGTGCAACGCGAGTGAAACGAACGCGTGGGATGACGCCACACATCCGACGCGCAAATACAACACCTTGTTTCATTTGTCACAAAAAGCGAGCGAGGGGGGCTCCCGCGCCCTCCATCCTACAAAGCTGCGGCCGGCGTGCAGAGTCATTTCCCTCTTTCCCAATTATAAATGAGTCCATTAGCGTGTCTCGCGGTGAGCCCTCTGCAGCCTCGCCGTAATGGCTTGTGAGATTTCCATCATAATCATAATGGCTCCCAGAGCAGTCATGAGTGCAGATGGAAAGTCGCTCCTAGGTAATGAGCTATCTCCCCACCAAAAGGGCACCAGTCTATCACTTTGTTATTTAGAGACGTACGCCTGCACACCAGCAGCACCGCTACCAGCGGCACCGGCAGCAGGCTGCGGCTGCAGCACAAGCATCCACAGCGTGTGTCGGGGGGTCTGTGTCGATGTGCGTTTGGATAAAAAACACAGACTTCAAACACCTTTTCATGGGAGTAAAAAGAAGAAGAGGGGTTGTGGGGGGGTGGGGAGAGGAGAGCAGAGGAGCAGGATGGACAAAGCAGAGAGGATATAATGAAAGATGTGCCTTTTGTTTGCCCGCCACTGATAAGCATCAGGAAATTGGTGTCTGGGCCGGCGACTGTAGATAGTGAATCACCGTACACCGGTCGACTATAAGGCTTAGCCTAAATGCCAGCCCTGCATTAGTTTGCACACTGACATTCTGCCTGTCTCCCCTGCCTTCGTGCCGGGGAGTGCTGCCAAACAGAAATATCATTATGACCGGCACTGCCAGTGTGACATTTCCACTTGCCATTCCAAACACATCATTCCCCTGCTTGGCCTTGCAACATGCCAGACAGCAGGTCTACATCCAGCACCAATTATTTTCCGAACCTTGGATTCCAAAAACATGCTCACATTGGTCATGTTTTGCTGTGCTCCCCAGCCTGCTAGCTAGCAAGCTTCCTGACTGGTTGATGGCATAGGTACAGGCCTTTTAAGCTAATTGTAACAGACTGAGATCGTGGCGTTTCCATCTTTAACCCATGCCCAATTGACCAGTGATTAATGCCATGGTGTGTAACATGTGATTTAAATGCTATTGACCTGGTATTTGGATTATTGATCCCAACTGAACATAGGCTGGTGTTTCTTTGGTGCCATTGTTTAGACTTTTTTAAATTGTGGTCAATGGGGTAGATTAAATACCAAAAAATAATACTGAAAAAAAATACTTGATTTTGTTCAGCCGGGTACAACCAAGAAGGGAACCGCGTAATAACAGAGAGGACATTCAGAAGCATGTAAATTCTCTTTCATACAATTCCTCACGTTGTATCTCTAAGCAGCCTTTGTGCTAGCTGCTGCTAAGTTGCCTTGTTAAACGAGAGGTGAATCTGTTTGACCCCAGAGCAAATAGATCAGAATAGCCCCGGGAATATGTCTAGATCGCCACTATTATCTGCACAATTAATAACCGCCGAGCGGGTAATGACTGCACACACTGATCTGGGGGGGGGGGCACCCATGCCCACCTCCCCCACGATCAAGCTACTCAAAGACAAGCTAATATCCAACAGAGCTGAATCAAACACTATGGGGGGGGGGAAGTTGGTTCTCTCTGCTAATGCAGACCGGTCTTTATCCACCCCCCCCCCCCCTCACATTACCCATTAGGGTGTTTTAATGACAGAGAAATATACAGACGGCTGGGACGGCGTTCCACACTAGGATTCAGCCTGCTCCCAGGAGGTCCGCCACCTCCCTCTGCATCAATTCCAAATCAGTCAGAGGTGAAAACGACAGCGGCGTGATTTATCCCTTATTACACTGCTTCTTAAGAAACTGTCGGGCCGCCTCATGAATTCATTCATCTCCATAAGCTTTTTCTCAGAGTCACTTAGACCCTGTGTAATCTGGGTGAGACCCCTTATCACTTCATTTGCACAAGCAGGGAACAATCAATTCCTGTCCGCTATCTGGGCCAGGGGGAATTAGAGGCGAGGTGTTTGGATGTGTCTGGGCCGGGCGGCCTGCGATAGGGAACTGATTGAATATTGAAATGCCAGGCAGGTGTTTTATTTCCTCGCCCTCCCCCACCGCATGCGAGATAGCGTGAGCGGGCGTATCCACGGGTTCCACGGTTGCCGCCGCGCGGCTTACATTTCGATTCAGAACGTGGCACGCAAGCGGCACGTGCTTTTCCCTCCATCATGAGTCATTGATGTATTGTCACAGTAGACCGCGGGGCACTTTAAAGTGTTTAGCTCAAAGCACTGGTCTCATAAAGCCTGACAATGGCTGGGCTTAATAAGAAACCGAATGAATCCCGGGAGTGCCAGAGACCCATCAGGCGAGGGGGAATCTTATTTAATTTCCCAAGGGCCGTCTATGTCTTGTACACATAATTAGAGCCCAGCACGCAATGCTCTTTGTGTTTTGTCAATAAATCCCCCCGAGAACCGCCGGGACAGAGGTTGGACATGCCTCTGTGACCTGGGCTACCGGCAACGAGCACAGGCACCTAATTACACCGGCTCTAACAAGCGCTGCGGTGACGATGTTGGTGGCTGATGGGGAGATGAAGCGGGATTGGGGGGGGGGGGGGTTGTTGGGGGAGAGGGGGAGGGAAGGCAGGGCTAAGCCCAAGAGCTAGCGGTGTAAGGTACAGCCACTCCTCTGGGCCCCCTGGTGTCATTAGGATTGTTTGTGGCTGCATCTGCTGGGGGAGACCCGTCTTCTGTGACACGTCGGCTCTCAGGTTCCCTCATCTAGGATCCTGTGTTTGTTCTCCCGGCTCCTCCCCTAAGGGGGTTTAGACGGAGAGACACGGCCGGATTTTGCGACGTTTCAGGTTTGCCGCATACCCTTATGTGCAAAGATCATTTCTCAAAATCTAGAAGCATCGGTTAGTGAAGCCATGTTGTTGGGTAACATTTTGCTGGTTTTACATTGCCATTGAGTCCCGAGCAATCCATTTCAACATATTTCCTTTTACTATTCCAAGCCACACGCACAATATGCAGGAGAAAAACACTGCTGGGTTAAAAAACAATATTCCGTCGCTACAGTTTCCAGTAGAATGGCGATGGGCAAGGCAGGGAGCCAGTCAAATCCGATGCTGCCTGCAGAAATCATTCGCTTGACAAAAGGGCAATGAGAGGGCAGAGGGTTTGTGTGCAGGCGACCAGCCTGGGCTCCACGGTGCAGGAGGGGCTTATGGGCAGGTGAGCCAGGGCTTGACTGACACCGGCTAGGGGAGTTTAACCTTGGCTTTTTCGAGGAACTCTTTCACAGCAGGGAGAGTTGGCTGAGAGAGGAAGGCAGAGAATGATAGATAAGAGAGAAAGAAAGAGAGAGAGAGAGGGTCTGAGAGAGAGAGACTAAAAGAGACGTTGGAGCTGTGAGAAAGGCTTCTGCATATCGGCAACAGTTATATTATGTCCTTCATAAAAAAGCCAATTGCCAGGGATGGCGGTTTGAACCTGAGGTCTGACTCCATGCATTTTTAAAGAGCCACAACTGGCGATCGTCATCAATAAAGATGAGGCCCACACTTGTGAAGCCAGGGTTCTGCTCTGTCTTCTGATTGTCTGACCGAACATCCACCCAGAGGTTGTCCACGCGTGGCACCGCAGACGCAATCCCTCTGTTCACCCTCAGTCCTCTGCATCCATGGTGTTGTTGAGACATGAACAATGTGCTCTAACTTTCTAATCGCCGGAGTCAAGGTTATTAAAAATGTACGTTGTCTCGTTGAACCGCGGAATAGCTGGCAGGTGTTGTTTTTTGGCACGGGTTAGGAGACCAATTTTCACGGCCACGGTGGAACATAAGTGGCGTTATATGAAATAGGATGAGGGTTGGAAACGGGCTAAACAGATGGCTGCGTAATTGTCTAATCAGCTACCAAAATAAAACAGTGTCGTTTCCCTCCCACTTACAACAGGGCTGATTCTACAAATATGTGCATTGTTCATGCAGAGAAAATATATGCTGTAACTTTGCAGATACATCATACATGATAATGTATCCAATTTGAAATGATGATTGATGTCATGGGTGTTCAAAATGCAAAACCCACTGCCTATATAAAGGGAACATTTAGTCAATCAACTACTAACATAACCCTATTTTATTAAGGCATATACATTATAGCAAATCCTAAATCATTTGTTATCTAAATGCACCCTGATAACTATCCAACTTGAGTCTTACATTTGAATATATTCAATTTCTATTGTGCGAATTAGAAAAAGTGTTTGATACGTGCATATATATATGTTGCCAGTTTCTCTTTTCTAGGTCATGGGAGTTGTAAACAACTGCTCTAAAGGAGTGTCCATCACAAAACAGCAGCATATTCACTACTTACTTTACTTTCCATCAATTGTGTATTCCATCTGCGTTGGGAATTGAATCATTGCCTTTGAAAACCATTTCAATGCAACACTTGTTTTTCTGATATATTTTCTCTTCTCATTCAATTTCAAGGTCTTGGCAACCTTGTCCTATTCAAATGTGTGCATTATCACTTTGCATTGTTATGAATGAATACGGAGACCACTCAAGAGACACAAAGGCACTGGGACCTGTGTTGTATTTAGTGTCAAGGCAGGAGTTAAACCTAACCACAATCCAAACGCTATCACACTGAAACAGCGAGGCGGTAGAAATCAAAAGCAACAGCCCAAGGATGTTTATCACCCATACCACTAAGGGTTTTGAATACAGACTTTATTACGATATGAAAAAAATATTATATATTGAATGAGCAATAGTTGTTTTTTTTTTACAAAATGTCAAAAAAGCCTAAAGGTGTTCAAGATAGCTCTTATTGACACGTGGATTGCTCTGCCTATCCAAAGCTGTGATTGTCAACCGGTGGAGATGTGCTGTGACAGAATCAGGGTTTACCTGCTGGGTGGCTGGGATGGGGTGGAGGGTGGAGGGGGATGGGGTGGGGGGGATGGAGGGTGGAGGGGGGTGTCAAGGCAGACCCGGGGGGGGACAGGTTTTGATGCTAGCTAAAGTAAATGGGTCACAGTGAGCAGAGAGGAAGATGGCGGATAGCCAACCTCCCCAGAGGCATGCTGGCACAGCGAAAAATAAGGCGACAATGGAAAAAAGGGGAGAAAAACAAATGGTGGTGGTAAAACAAAATACAATAGATACATATTATGTAGCCGTGATGGTTTTCATTCCGCTAATGTTGTTTGTTGTATTTTAGACACAGACTGAGAAAATGATACAGGTCTAATTTGATTTTTAAGAAGTCGTCACAAAATAAATAAACATCTATGCTACGTTAAAATGCTATTTCCTCGCCGAGAAAATCTCCAAGCGTTAAGGTACCAGCTACTAGCGTCCTCTGCAGCCAATGGTGGCCTGCAATGAGTTTAAAGGGCAGGAGACAAACATGTAATTTCTGACACATGTTCTCCATTAGCATGTTAATGTCAGACACCAACCATATAAATAACCGCTGTAACCTATTCCCACTTTGACATTTTCAACTTCTGTCACCGTTGGATTTCAGGGAGGAAAAGAAACAAGATTTTCTGTCGTATGAGGCAGCCTCCATTTAATTATCTGCATGTCAATCAGGGGTTGAGATGAGGTTTTGGTTGACCTTCTCTCTGGTACTGTAGCGCTGTGCAGCGCCATTAATGTACTGCTGGGCAGAGAGGGGGAGGTCACCTGCGAGGGAGGTGAAGAAGAAGGGGAGGATAGAGGGTGTGGGCGTGTGTGTGTGTGTGTGTGTGTGTGTGTGTGTGTGTGTGTGTGTGTGTGTGTGTGTGTGTGTGTGTGTGTGTGTGTGTGTGTGTGTGTGTGTGTGTGTGTGTGTGTGTGTGCGTGTGTGTGTATGAGTGAGCGAGAGACCGAGAAAGTGAGTGAGGGGCTAGAGAGAAAGAGGGAGAGAGAGAACGAGAGTGAGGGGCAGAGGGCCCTCTCTCATCCATCCCACATTGCCCTTTCATTTGCATCCCTCTCTCTCCCTCTCTCTCCCTCGCTCTCACACTCCCTCTCTCCCCCTTTAACTCTCGCTCCCTCGCCCTCGCCCTCTCCCCCATCCCCCCTCTCTCTCTCGCTCTCCCCTTTCACCTCACCCCCCCCCCCCCCCCCCCCCGCCCTCGCTCCACATTAATTCCTCATCTGTGGCGCCCTAATGAGCTCCGCCTGCTCGCCCACCTCTGAGACCCCGCTGATTACCAGACGGGGGCCCCCCATTTGTCAATGGCAAGAGGTGGCATTTACAACACTGACCTGAGAGAGAGAGAGAGAGAGAGAGAGAGAGAGAGAGAGAGAGAGAGAGAGAGAGAGAGAGAGAGAGAGAGAGAGAGAGAGAGAGAGAGAGAGAGAGAGAGAGAGAGAGAGAGAGAGAGAGAGAGAGAGAGAGGAGAGAGAGAGAGAGAGAGAGAGAGAGAGAGAGAGAGAGAGAGAGAGAGAGAGAGAGAGAGAGAGAGAGAGAGAGAGAGAGAGAGAGAGAGGGGGGAAGGACAGAAAGAGGGTAAGAGAGACAGGGCAATAGAAATAGAGAATAAGAGTCAGGGGGAGAGAGGGAAAGAGGGAGAGAGATAGCGTGAGGGATATATATAGAGATAGAGCCAGAGATAGGAAGAGAGGGAGGGAGAGAGATAGAGAAAGGGAGAGAGAGAAGGAGAAAGAACAATCAACAAGCTCTCTATGCTTTTCGCCTTCTGCTGCCGTTCTTGTCACACTCACAGCGTTTGATGGAAGACAATCTATTCATCGAATGAGGGAAGGAGAATGGGGTGCGAAGTGTCATGCTGACAGCATTTTAAAATGTCTGACTTCTGCGGCTCTATGGTTTTCAGTCTTGAACAGCAAACCTCGCAAGAATGGCAAACATCGAAGCCTCCATGAATTGCAAAAAAAAATTTGATGGCTTCTTCTAGAGTGGGGGAATAATCTCTATGTATTTATCCACATAGGTAGATAGATATGTACAATGTACGACTAGTCCAGAAGTGGGCTAGGGTTAGCAGTGGGCTAATGCTAGCAGTGGGCTAATGCTAGCAGTGGGTTAGCGCTAGCACCGGGTTAGCCGTGGGCTAGTAGCACAGTCCAGTAGCGAGTGACCAGTAGCACATGTGCCGGTAGCGCGCGTGCTACACGGGAGGGATCAGGGATTTAGAGAGGAGCGCTGTAGGTCTGTGACACCAGCCAACCCCGAGACAGGCCTCCAGGGCCTGCAGAGGGTGTCCATCAGCGTGGCAGCCCAGAGACCCCGGCTGGTGGGGGCGGACGGGGGGTGGGGGAGGGGGAGGGGAACAGCAGTTGCAAGGGGGAGTGAAAAAAAAAAAGCTAGTAAAAATGTAATGCACTCCGCAGAGCGGTCATGTCATACTTGGTTATGGAAAATAATCCCAGATGCCTGCAGTGCTAAAATGGAGCTGTAATGTGCTCGCCTCCTAACCCGGCTTGACAGCCATGATGTACGACTACCATTACCGGAAAATATCACTTCAACTAACCCATGATCCGGCTCCGCTAAGGGTCATATTATCCATGAGGAACAAATTACACTCTCCCCCAAAGTAAATACAAATTTCTTTCACCACTGAGGTACAAAGAGCAGAGGCGGCAGTGAGTGGGTGGGGTAGGGGGTGGGGGTGGGGGGCTCGTATGGGTATTGTTGGTGGTGGTGCTAGAGGGTGGGTGGGGGGGCTAGCGCAGGCGGTGCGGTACCTATGACAACGCTCTGCGGAGTGACAAGGATGATAAAGTACATGACAAATCACCGGCTGACAGGGTACTCTGGTGCAATCAGTCTCAGCCTCGGCCGGGCGAGCACCCACTCAAGCTTGTAAACACTACTCTCTTCCGTTTGGAGGGGGGGGGGGGGGGGGCAAAACACATAATCTTTTAGCGCTGACAAGTCGCTCTCTCCTTTTTATTACTCATCCATCCCACTGCGGCGTCGGGAGAAAAGTGGGTGGAAGGAGTTTGGCGGTGGTGGTGGCGGTGGTGGTGGCGGTGGTGGTGGCGGTGGCGGCGGCGGCGGCGGGCGGCGGTGGGGGGGAGGTTATAAAAGCGTTTTATGTACAGTGCTGCGATGTGATTGAGAAACACGACGGCTACGGGGCTGTAATTGCCCCGAGGGCGAGCGCAGGAAACACAATAAAAGTAAAGAGAAACAGCAAATGTATTACCGGTTCAGATCTTTATTTCATGTCAAGGACAGAACAAGTTCCACAGCGCAGCCCGGCGCCCAAGCACCCACTTAGATCCCTCTCCACCCAGAGACAAAGTGCTGAACGGTGCCGCACTGCCTTCCATCGCAGTCGCCGCACAAAGCCCTTTCAGTAGTCTGTCACAGCTGAAAGCGGGCCGAAAATGTACCCAAAAAAGAGGACGAAAGAAGAACCTAATTGCAGGTGTGGCTAATACCCCAAACTGCCATACCACAGCCCTATAGCATAGCATAGCACGGCATATGCATTTGTCACACTGTACCGACTTATCTGTATATTTGCAAAGGCCAGAAGCCAGGCTTAAGATTAAAGCAGTCAAAGGTTTGCTCTGGTGGTTCCCTACTACTTCACAGCAAGAAAATACATTGGAATTAGTAAGCCTGGATTTGAATGGCTGCCATACTACAAAGTCATGACAGAGGCATCGTAAAATGGCCTCCATCTAGAAATAAAGCGAATTAAAAGCTTGTTTTCTTCTTCAAAGCAACACTGAAGTAAAAAAATGCATATATATTCATGCTAGCAATTCTGCGCTTGATTTCCACATGCGGACCTCAGTCACCTGATCCACAGCGAATGAGCCACCTCCACATACATGTGTGGGTGGCAAAGCTGCCGAGCTGCCATTAAACGGGACAGAATGATCACGCTTTAGTGAAGGCACATGAAAAGCACCTCAGGCTATGAAAACCCTTCCTAGGCCCTGTCCTTACATCAATTACATCTGGCCACATGTTGAACATGTCCTCATAATTGGGGAAAAACGCACATGCACACGCACTACATTACATGCGGGGACAATATTATGCAAGTATTTCTTTCGATGTTCACACTAGAATCCTACATTCGCTCAGTCACACGTAGTGTATCCTTTGTAAGGCAGCTTGAGCCAAGATCAACAATGGTCATAATGGAGCCCTAGCAGGCGTTTCAGCAAGGTCATCGCACCAGTAGGACTAATAGCTGAGATGATGGGACGTGACGTTGGTCAGTAGGCCTGCTTCCCCCTTCCCCCTGCCCATATTATGCTGCTTTGGCATGTAATCCAATACCACTGAGACCGTGGTGACCGGCTTTCTCAGAAACACACACACACACACACACACAGAAACACAAACACAGAAGCATGCATGCATCGTATTCTCACAGCTCCACATACATACACACACTAAGCAGGCAAGCAAGCACAGCACACACACACACACACACACACACACACACACACACACACACACACACACACACACACACACACACACACACACACACACACACACACACACACACACACACACACAGACACACACGCACACATCTATATGCACATAGGTTTACACACAAACACACACACAGACTGTAAGTGAGCACACTCAAACACACACACACACACACACACACACTCAGGTGTAGCTGTCTCTTATCAGCGGCGGGCAGCTCCTGTCGCCAGGGTAGAGGCCGTCCACATCCGAGCACAACCTGATTTCTCCCGGGAACACTCCCCACTCCCCCCCCCAACCCCCCCTCAGCTCCATTTCCCGCTTTTGAAAGGGAAACTAAATAAGCCAACGTTTTGCCCTAATCGGAATACATTTGACCCGCTAAAAACGACTCCGCCGCCCCACCTCTGCACACCCCGCCACCGACCGCCAAGTAGAGCGCACCGTGTGTGGAAGGACGTTAAACGACGGCCGCCGTTTATCAGTGGCAGGGGGAGGACAGGGCGAGGAGGATTGCGGGGGTGGAGGTGGTGGTGAGGTGGCGACAGGGGGGGGGGGGGGGGGGGGGGGTGGTTGACCAGCGTTGAGGCTCACCGGTGGTTCCCCCCCCCCCCGACGCCCCCAAAGTGAATGAGAAAGAACAGCCGTGGGAGTCGGAGGCCTCCATCGGACACGAAGCCCCCCCCAACCCCCTGTCTGCTAATTCGCCGCCGTGTTCCTGTAACACACGATTAATCAGCGGCAGGAAGCCGCCGTCAACGCCGCTGTTCATCAGGCGCGTAACGCGAGCCGCGGCGCAGAATTAATGCAAACGCTGGGGGGATCACGGCTCGCCGTTAAGTCCCCCCCCCCTCCCCCTTTCCTCAGTACGCCCACGCCCCCCCCCCCCCCCCACCAACCCCACCCCCATCCCCTCCCCACTTACTGAAACAAAAGGAATTGCCAGCGAGACAGGAGCAATTTAAATCGACAACACTGAGTAATGACTCAATTTGCAGCACAGTCTAAACACCACGAACAAACGGCATTACTAAATCATGTGGACCCGGACCTCTGGTTAGAAGTCGCCGGGTGAAAATGGCGGAGAGGCCGGGGGGGCGGGGGGAGGGGGGGGGGGGGGAGGAGGAGGGGGAGTGGGGAGGGATCCATCTGAGGTCGGGTGTGGAGACGGCGGAGAGACTGAAGCGTAGCATCGCCTAAGCATCGGCTAAGACACCAGGGCTCTTTGGCAGTGCAAGGGTGCTGAGGCAACCACGACCGCAGCTAATTACAGTGATACCCACACACTTGTAGACTTCTTTTATATGAATGGATAATTTGTTATTCTCATAATGAGACATAATATATGATTAGGGCTATATATTATAATTGCTGTAAGGACGTACCCAGGCATGATATGGTATAATTAGAGTAGCCAGGGGCTGCTTTGTGATATTGTGTAAAATTGTTGCCATGGGATCAAGATATAAACTGAAAGAAATGTTTATAATATATCTGCCGATGCTGGCAGCCATACAAAAACCCATTTCATTTCCATCGTTAAAGAAACCATAACAGTTTGATTTAGATTTTGCACAATGTGGAGTATTTTATAATTAATACACAGCTAATTAAGGCTGCCTCATACTTATTAACAGTATGTTTAATTTTAATTACATTCAACATCTTTCTCTTAAAGAAAGTCTAATATTTGACTCCTTCTCAGCAAACACTTGAAAACAGTCCTGCTTCAAAGGCAGGGGAGAATAGATGACATAATGTACTAATAGTAGATGAATATGACTGGTTGGTCTTACCTTGTCTTCTTGGTCGCTTTCACTGTCACACTGCAAGAGGGACAAAAAGAGAAAGAGAGAGAGAGAGAAGGTGGAGAGAGAGATTTGAGGTTAGAATTGGGAATCCTCTGACCAATGCATATTGTGCCAACTTTGCGTATGATTTGATTTTGAATCCATAGGGCTGGCCTTAATGTAATGTACCTTCTCAAATGACATATGAACTAAACTCTGGGGGACAGCAGAAAGATTAGCTTTGGCCTAATGCCCGCTGGTCTAATGTCATGAGACTCTTCCCTGAACTGAGAAAAGACAACGAGATTTTGACACCCACACACAAGTGTCAACTCGCTTAAGGATCTAACCTTTTCTAATGTCAAAGGCATTAAAAACAACCTAATATGAAGATTAAAATATGAACCACTACACTGGGAGATTCATTACTTCTTAATATCGGTCCCTTCAGGAGGCTCAGGAGGGGAGAGGACTAAATTTAAAACACGGCAAGGGCGCTGACTTTGTAATGGGGGGGAGCCCAAAGAGGTTTTGGATGCCTTTTCTTTTCGTCTCAAATTTCAATTTCAAGGTCTACTTAATTCTTTATCAACTAATTAGCGGAGACACTGGGTGACTGGTGGCCCTGGAAGACATGCATATGGCGGAGGAGGAGGAGGAGGAGGAGGAGGAGGAGGAGGAGGAGGAAGCACTGGAGTCCAAAACGAAGATGCCACTGAGGGGGAAATGTGGGCAGAAGGAGTTGGCGCAGGGCGTGGCGTCTGGCATTGTGTGTGTGTGTGTGTGTGTGTCTGTGTGTGTGTGTGTGTGTGTGTGTGTGTGTGTGTGTGTGTGTGTGTGTGTGTGTGTTTGTGTGTGTGTGTGTGTGTGTGTGTGTGTGTGTGTGTGTGTGTGTGTGTGTGTGTGTGTGTGTGTGTGTGTGTGTGTGTACTAGGGAATGGTTGTGGTGGTGGCACTGGTGGGGGGTGGGGGGGGGACTTGGTGCCAGTGTGAAGTGATTGACAGCCCTGGGAGCCAAGTCCCACATGGGGCTCATTCTCTCTTTCCCCTTCCTCACTCTCTCACACGCACACGCGCACACACACACACACACACACACACACACACACACACACACACACACACACACACACACACACACACACACACACACACACACACACACACACACACACACACACACACACACACACACACATTTCCTCGCTTCTTTTTGTTTTTTGTTGCCTTGTTGATCCGGGACCGGGCTGAGCTCGGAGGTAGCAGACAGGGTTGATGGCTGGTCTATTCCTGGTGTGCTCCCGGTGCTGACCGGTAAAGAGGGCCCTGTGAGCTCAGCAGGAGCACGCCATCCAATTTACAGGCCTGTCCCACAAGGCCCCGGGGGCTGCCCACGGCACACTGCCACCACGGTCAGCTCCAGTACCTCATAAATTATGCAGAGGCAATAAACGCACTGGGAAAACACTCCTCAGACGCTCCCCTGGTCTCTCTCTCTCTCTCTCTCTCTCTCTCTCTCTCTCTCTCTCTCTCTCTCTCTCTCTCTCTCTCTCTCTCTCTCTCTCTCTCATCTCTCTCTCTCTCTCTCTCTCTCTCTCTCTCTCTCTCTCTCTCTCTCTCTCTCTCTCTCTCTCTCTCTCTCTCTCACACACACACACTGATTTCGTACCAGGCGCCAGCAGCCACATATGCAGAGTCAGTCGTAAATAAGGCAAAGGAAGAAGAGTCCATGTTCCAATTACATGTGAGCCCTGGATGTAACACACACACACACATACACACACACACACACACACACACACCACACACACACACACACACACACACACACAACCACACACACACACACACACACACACACACACACACACACACACACACACACACACACACACACACACACACACATATAGAAACCCCAGAACTTAGTACAGACGTGGCTGTATTTTGTTTCTTCCAGCATGGAAATAAATAGGGTGCCTGTCCTCTGCGATGTCTCACTCTCTCTGCAGAACTCCTCCACACAACAAGACTAACATGGGAGCACACAGCATCTGATGAGCAGCATTAGCCGTCCCAACCGGGTCCAGGCATCCAGCGCTGTGCCTCTCCCTCATGTGCACCGCACACACACACCACCGCACACAGAAACACAGGCAGCCATGAAAATCCAAATAACAGCCCTTTATTGTGTTTTTTTCTCTACCTCCATCTTCCACTGTGCGATGTGGTGATCCGTAAAATAAACAAAAAAACACTGGCGGTCTTTGTTTCTCCTCCCCCCCCTCCCCCTACACCACTACCCTACGTCTTTCCCCACCGGCTGTGCGCGGCCAATTGCTTTGATTGCCAAGATAGAGGCCCGCTGAAACGACTCGCCCTTGCTTGTGAAGCAAATGGAACGCGCTAATGGAACTCATCGCATTACGGGGCGAATGCAAGAGTGCCATAGCTCATTACTTTAAGATAAAAGGATATCATTGTAGACGCGGGCAGAATTGACTTTCTCCCGCGCCCGCGACTTGATGATGATTTAATCAACTGCTCTCTTTCACTTCTCATCCGCGCGCCTGTCGCTTCCGCAGGTGCCGCTAAACGAGCCACTCACCGAGCTAGTGGGGGAGAGAAAGGAAAACGAAATTGCTGTCATTACTTTTTCTCTCCTCCGCACCACCACCACCCACCACCACCACCACCCCCCCCGCAGCCACCCTGAAAGAATAGAGGAATGCAAATTTCCAAGAGCTACAAAGGGCGCGAAAGGATAAAAAAAGAAAAAAGGCGAGAAAAACCTAATGAAATGGAAATACCTTCATAATGAGCAAAGTCAAATAAATAAATAAATGAATGAAACTGACAGAGAACAAGGCTGACAGGCAAGGGCAGGCAATTTGAACGTCCTTAGAACACCACACAACACACACAGATGCCAGAGCTCGCCTTTTCGCTTCGGATCATGGAGGGAAGCCAGCAAATAGGGATACCGCAAATAAATACCAAATAAAAAGATTGAAGAAGAAGAAGAAGCAGAAAAAGAAGAGCAACAACAACGAATCAAATGTAACACCGCAGGCGTACAAGCAAGCCGTAGCTGTCACTCACTGATAAGTGATCAAATTGCACTAATGCCCAGCCTTGTGCATATGAAGCCGCCCTAGTTTGGGAAAGCGAATACATGATGTAGCTTCTTTGTATTTTTCTTATTCAATGACTCATACCTGTGCCGTGGGAAAGGTATGTGCTCTCATGAGAAAAAATATAAACCCAGGCCTTGTTGGGCCTCCATGAGGCTTAAGAAATGTGTAGTAGGCTTTTGGCATTGGTTGCCTAGCTTGATTGTTTAGGCGGTGAACATAAAGCCTGGTTAGTCCAACATTGATATATCGAAACTGAAATTGCACTGAGCCAAGGTTTGGTGTAAATCCCAATCGTTATTTGACTTACAGATGTCAAAGTAGGCCCAAGGCAAACTCCTCTAATCAAACACAATAAGGCACTTGATTCAAAGAAAAAAAGAACTATTACCAATAGAGTTATCAAGCCCGACAGCAACAACAGACTGGAGGACGCAATGGCTCAGACTCCAAAAACATAACTCATGCAGGAAAAACCAGGAAGCCATTAGCTGTGGGCGGAGTCAGAGAATGAAAAGCGATCGTGCGCATCGGGCTCTCTGCTATCAACACGCACGGGGAATCATGCAGCACAGCAGATCCTCCAATGTTTACCTTGAGTAACACAAGAACGTCAAACACTGAGCCTCAGCTCTGAGAGCTGTTGACGTTGGCCTGTATCCGGAACACTTCAGCTCTCACCCCGCCCGCCGCCCCCCCACCGCCGCCGCCTTTGGAGCTCGATGCTTTTACAAATTTCCCCTACGCTCTGTCCAACGCATGCAGGCCATTGTTTATATTGGTCTTGAAGGCAGGAGTAAATTATTCTTGTCCTAAATCCTCTCCAGCTGAGAGCAATATTGGCCCATTGGCTGTGGGGAGGAGGGACGGGGGCGGGACGACGGGGGGGTAAAGTAGCCATGGGTCGTGTGCTAAATAGAGCAGTCGTGCTCACCGACGGCTCCTGCCAAAGCTCATCCACAGAAACCTTTTTATAGTCGTTTTTTTTTTTTTTTTGCACACAAGCAGAGGTTACCACATCATACGAAGATGCGTGCAATCAAAGTACGCCGTGGTCTTCCCGATGCCAACATAACCAAACAACTAATGGAAACGGGTCATGGAAATCCACTGACATAAAATATTAACAGATGTCAAGAGTAAAAAAAAAAAGAAAAAGAGAAAAAAATAAATTGCTTGCACAATAATACCAGGGGCAAGATCGTTCGACTTGACAGGCTCGTTAGAATTTCCAATCCAATGTCCGTACTGCTACAAGCAGTATCTGATCTAAAATTCCCTCAAATGCCAACTTGGTAAGCCCGGATCAGTGCTGGCTATGCATTGCCACCCCCCTGAGTGACATTAGCCCCAGGTTATACTGGGTGATGTCCATGACCCCAGAATTAATTACAGCTGATAAGGGCTTCATTAAAAAGCCCTGCTGTGTTGAGAGCGGGGGCTATTTATCAGCCTGGCCCAGGTTGTCCTGCGGGCTGGGGGGGCTGAAGGGGGTTCGAGCCAGCCTGGGGAAACAGCCAAGCCTGCCTGGACGCCTGGAAACCCTGGAAGCTTAAGAGACAACAAGAAGGATGGCAGCCATTGCCAGGGTCAACACGTACATTGCCAATTTGATTTGCCGTCACATCAAGGGCTCATTGTCACCCCCCCCCCCCCCCCAACCCACCCCACCATCACCACCAGCACCTTTCCCCTTCCCCCAAACCCCCTCCCCTTCATCCCCAGGCCCCCCTCTCTTTTGGGGCCGTAGCGGGCCCCCCGTCCTAATGGTTTTCTGATGCGAACAGTCACATGGCAAAATAGTGTTTTTCTCTCCTCCTGCTGCACGCTCATCCATCTGCTGCTGGGGCCTGGGATCCTCCGACCGCCTGCCTGTCACAGCGTGCGTGGAAATTAGCTTGGGAGGAGGTGCTCGCGAGCGCTAATTACATTTTAATCATTGGAAATGTGTTGGCAAATCAAGCCTTGATTGCCATCTTGGAGCCCAGCGTCCCGCTCCGCAGGCCGGGTAGAGGCGTGCGGAGAGCCGAGCCAGTACCGGAGGCTGCCAGACGCTTCTCGGGCCCCGGGCTCCCGCTCTGAACGTGGGAACGATATGGCGACGTGCCGGGGCCCTCACACCGCGTGCCAGGGCTGCACCGGGTGCTATTCGTTGGGAGGCGGACCAATGACGAGGAGGAGGTGGGGGGGTCTTTGCCGCCCGTCCTCGCTCTCGAGTCCCGACACCCCCCCCCCCCCCCCCCCGTTACTGTCTCCCCTCCTGTCCCCACGTCCCCCGGTCCCGCGGCTTCCCCCCCAACCCTCCCCAACACGCACTGCCGTCTGCCAGCCTCTCCACTGTGAACCGAGGATCAACAAATAGACCCAGAGCAGGAGGAGACTGATGAGCACAGCGTCCGCCTGGAGCGCAGGAGGCTGGAGCAGCAGGCGTCGCTGCAGTTCGCTCATAAATAACCCTTTTCTTTCTACTTTTCAACCAATTATTACCTCCCAATATATAGAGGTATTTTTTTCAATGTAGCCGTGTTCAAGAAAGTTACATTTGAAATAGTGAAGGAAAAATTTGGAATTGTTTTTTTTTATAGGGAGGCTAGGCCGTGAACAATTGGAAAGGGGTTGTCCAAAAAAGGAATACAGGCTTCTACTGCAGGCTGAGTCAGAAGCTTCCTGCAGCCCCACTGTGGCTGGTGGTGTTAACAGTAATCTCCAATAAACCCCTGGTACCCCAAGTCAGGGTTAACAGCTTCCACAGGCCAGCCTCAATTGACTCATGGCAGGCGTAATTGACCGAATGTGTACTGTACTTCAGTGGATTCACATCAGAGTACCCTTTTCATAAACTCTCGGGTTTTCTTCTTTCCTCCTGATGTCCAAACATACTTTCATTCTTTTCAAACCAGCTTCTCGCAACACACCTACGAGTCGGTGGGGATGGGAGGAAATTGGACATGACAAGTCGGACAGTGAGAGACCATTAAAATAAGCAGGGATCTGTGGCGATGACAGCGAACATCTAATTTCCGCAGACTGTTGCTTTCGTTGGACATCCCTATAAAAGTCAGGGCTCGGGATATGAAAAGAAATGCAGCGGCGAGGAACGAAAGAAAAAAATCCAAACATGGCGTTTCAGCTCTTCGCATAGTCTCTACATGACATAAAGCGAGCTTCTCAGTCTTCCAGAAGACCGAATGTGTTTCATCAGCGCAGAGCAGACGGCTGTCTGAACCAATATAACCAAGCCTGATCCACAAGGCATGCCTGGGCCAAACAAGGCCGGCCCACATCTGAAGGCAATTTCCCCTCAAATGTAGAACTTTATCCAGACGACATTCAGCTTGACCGCAAAACTCTGGATTCCAGTCACCAGGATAGAGGAGCTCAGTGGGTGCTTGAGGGGGTGCCGGCGGCGGTGGTGGTGGTGGAGATGGTGGTGGTGGTGGAGGTGGTGGTGGTGCGGGAGAAAGAGGGAAAAAAAAAAAGTAGCCTTCCATGAAATAATAAAAAACTTTATAGCCTGAGACCTCTGGTTTCAATCCTCTGGTGTGCGTGCGTTTTTAATGTTTTCTTTTGCTGGACCCTCATTGGAAGAAGTATTTGACGAGTAGAACATTCAAAAGCTGGCTACGTATTCGTACCATTTCCTTTTTTAGGCAAATCTCTAACAGTTTACATTATAACAACAACAGCGATATTCAATTAGAGGGCTGGGCTGGGCAGCGGCAGTGTGGTGTGTTGACGTACAGTCTGTCATGAAAAATGAGATGCTCGGTTGGCAAATGAGTAATCCACGTTTATTTGTATAGTGTTTAGAGTAGGGTGGGGTATCTAACGTGCAAATACCCTCTTTTGTCAGTTAGAGGGACTGGGTGTAAGTAGATTACACCAATACGGTTTAGTCCGATTTATCAAAGGATAGACATTTGAGTCAAACCATATTCGTCGCTTATTATAAAAAGAAATATCACTTTACTTGACAAGTAGGCAAAACAGAGCCATTATTATTTCATGGGTATTGTGCTTAGGTACATTTTTACCCAGTTATGTCAAACAGCTGTGCTTCACGACATAGCAAAAATACAGCAGTGTTCTGGTACTTTAATGTGAGCAGGGCAGTTCACTGTTTAAAAGGTTTTCCTTTAAACTGCTCTCCCTAAGATGTAGCTAGATGTCGATGTGGATTGATGTTTGGTCATTTAATTATGTAGTAAAGCGCACTCACACACACACACACACACACACACACACACACACACACACACACACACACACACACACACACACACACACACACACACACACACACACACACACACACATACATTAACACACTCAACAACTGAAAACAATCCAGCATTAGAAGCATATTTTACTCTTAGATAAAAATCAATTTGTTACACAATCATGAGGTTCAAAAGCTCAGTTTCTCTGGAAGAATGTAAAGACAGTTCTCTCAGCCACAGGCAAGGTTATAGGGTGCCCTGGGGTGGACAGCATTTACTGGCTTACTGATAGAATTCCAGATTCACATTCACACCCACAAACACCTCACCTCTCCTCACCCAGGGTCTGTTTGCATGAGGGAGTGGAGGGGGAGTGGGGGGGGGAGGAGAGTTGGGGTGAGCATGGGTGAGCCGCAGAGCAGATGCTGGATTAATCAAAGATTAATGGAAGGATTTTGAGATAATTACAAACATCAAATTGCATTGTTTGCACCATTATGGCGGCTCCCCTGGGATGAGTCCACTCTGTTTGCATTCTAATTAGCCCACATGCCAGCCATTAGCATCCATGCTACTCGGCATCTTCATTACAGTGATGTGGCCATAAAGGTAAACAATCAACTTAAACGGCTAAGCGTTGCCGTAGCTTTACACAGTAGACATCGGCAGGCCAGACGTGCTTTGATAGTGAAAGTGCTCACATTATAACACATAATAAGATGCAAACACTTACAGCGACCAGTTAGGAACATGGGGGCAATGAGATGAAATTGTAATGGGATCAACTCTTTTAAATCAGTGTGAGATGTCGATAAGCTTGTTGTTTGATACCTACACATGTTCACCGTTACTTATTGGTCCAATCCCTCATATTCATTTAAACCCTGTGCGTTTTGATCCCAAGCAGCCAGTTCATGGGGCATGTTGTGTGTTTGTTCCTTGTGAAAAGCCAGCCATCAAAGTGAAGTGAATTTCCCTAGGTGTTATTTCATGATCACTTAATACCTCATTTGTTCAACAGCAGGCATCAATGGATTTGAACTTTTCCAATCATTCATCTGCGTACACCAGATGGAATTCTAATATAGCTCCGTCATGAGGATTCACAATCCTTTTTTTACTGTGTTTTTTTGGTGCGATATTGGAAACTGCCAGACTTCTCTGACAGCTCTGACCGGAATGAATGCAAAATCCCTTTTTACAGCCAATTCATTCCAGGAAATCATCTCCAAGTCACCTCAAGAGACCTTCATTCTCAATCTGTCCACTGATGGAGTGGCTAAATGACCGGTTTAAACTTAGATTCAAACTCTAAATAAATTCTGTATATTTAGCCAAACACTGTATTTTAAATAGACTCTTGCCTATACAGTTGGTAAGGGTAAGATCATTTGGATTATATAAAGCAAAGCTTTTGCATGAAACCAAAACACATTTTGTATTCAACTGACACAAATGTCTCTGATGTGCCGACATGTCAAATGAACGACATTTAACCCAGCATGGAAAATAGATGCCTCATACTGTTGCCAAAATTACAGCAATCACTCATTTCATGCTTTTTAATTTGTCTTAGGCCCCTACTGTGCATTGTGTAGGGATTTCCATCTCTCTCCCACTAGTCACTTCCCAGGCCTCCCTTCGCAGGGACCCAAAGCTTAGGAGGGGGGCAAAAACATCAGGATTAGGTTCTGAGGCTCTAATCACTTAACTATTCACACCTGACGGCACACTATTAACTTTGACTGTCTCCAGTGACCCCGTGGGTCGTTGCCCATCACATCAAGTTTTTATTAGGGAATTTTCCTCGTCATTAGCCATGGCCTGGAAACGAGCCATTAATATTCACACTGGCGAGCCAAAATGAGGTCCCGGCGATTTTTCCATCATCGAAGCTATCAGCACAGCTGCCGCCGTTAACAATGCCTAAGCCGACAACACATGCACATCCACCTAGGATGATTATATGGGCTCCCATAAAGGGGCTTCTCTGGGCGTGCTGTGATTGAGAGGAGGGAGGGGGTTACCCATGCCAGTTGACACCAGAATGGGGAGTAGAAGCCATCGGGCTCGAAACCGACTATCCGCTTCCAACTCTCATCCATAAAGGCATCTATTCTGGTCGATCCACACACTAACAACCTCTACGGACTCTCTGCCAAAGAGCCAGCTGACGCGGGCGTGTGTGCGCTCTGTTTACAATGGCCACTAGACAATCCCTTCTCGGGAACCCTTGAAGAGACACTGGAGTGTTGTAATTGCAATACATCTTTCAATAAGCAGAGGACAAAGACGTGTTTATTCTGCGGGGGTTTTTTGTGCACCGCACAATGTGAACACACAGGTGTGTTCTCTTTTTTCCCATATGTGCTGAACCGGCAGCCCGAGGCTAGCCGTCCCTGGTTGCCAAAGATGAGAGGAAGATTTATTATCAAGAGGCTAATAAGGGAGTATCCAAGCAACACAATGGAGTATCATTCAGGTCAGGGGCCAAAGCCAGCAGTCAGTGAGGATTACTTAAGAGATTTACTAAAAACAATTCTCAGTACCAGTGGGTGGTATCTTTTGTGTACCATGGTGGATGTTACTAAGATCTTTAGCAGATGGTAATAGTACAAACTCTTCAACAACAACAATGGTTGAAAAAAACAAAACAAGAAAATACACTTTGGTGATTTTACAGAATTAACTAGAACAGGAACAGTCGGTGAAACAAAGACATAAGGTGACGAGTCAGAACAGATGCTTCTGTCTAAAGTCACAGTGACAAACACACTTTGTTATTCTCCCATTATGATTGGGAGGCTGTCACAGGGTACATCAGAGTGTGCCTCATTATACCGAAACCAGTCAAATAAAAGCATGCACTGCGCACTCCTGTCAGGATCCTGTCTGCCGCACATGCAAACAAGCAAAGATGAATAAACATTATCTGGTGTCGGGGGCTAGACTTTGAGCTTCCAGGCTCACAAAGATCTGTCTGGTACAAAGATCGCTTTGTACAAAATAACAAAAACGAAAAAAAACATTTAATTTGAAGGAGCGGTGTAGGGCAAAAACTAAATTAAAAAGAAGCCTGTGCTAACTGTTAAAACAAATTACTCGCAGTGCTCTAAATTACATTTGCTCGACTATCAGCGAGATCAAACGAGCGTGCTTTGACTCTCCTCCACTAATGATTTCCTGCACTCACCTCCTTCTTCATCCCATGGGTCTTAATAAACACCCAGTCTGGCTTTTGCTCTGTTTGTTTGGTTTATTTATACATTTCCCTGCTCGCCGTCTCATCTCTCCGCTTCCCTCGTCGGCTTTGCTTGCGCGGTGGCAGCAGCCTGGGTAAATTAGAGGGAGCCAACGTAATCCCAGGGACAGCGGGCCCCCCCCCCCCCCCCCAAAAAAAAACGTGGTCAATTAAAGCTGAGCGGGCCCGGTGGGAGCATCTCTGGCAGAGCGTGGGCTGAGTGACACAATCCTGTGGTTGGGATTAATTAGCATGCTATGGGGCTGGAGCACATTAGCAGGGGATGCAGATTGCCGACCAACCAGCCTTCTGACATCTCAACTTCTCAAGTCACCGTCCAGCACTGGTCGTGCTGGAGCAAACTGCACCAGGCGTCCATGCATCTTGACATAAAAAATCAGCAACATAATGTTGTTGGGAAATAGGTATAGGGGAGGAGATGATGGTGGAAAGAAGATGCAACAAGTGTGAAGCAAAAATGATTTCCCATCTGATGACCAATTGGTTTTCTACACACAACAAGTGCTCCTCTATGCCATGCTGTGTTGAACCCTGAACACGAGTATGCTATAGGAAGCTAGCTGGACTTGAGAGCAACAATGCAGAACTCTTTGCTAGAGGTGTTGACCAACCACCAAACTAAATCCAATTAGAAGACATGGAGTGAAGGGTCTTACCTCCTGTGGGGGTTTATTCAGCTCTTACAAATGAACCATTGTTTGCCAGCATCAGGTCACAGGGTGAGGAACGTTGTGGAACTATCTATCAAAAGTTTTTCTATTTATATTTCATTTGAGGGCTGCTCTCAGACATGGCTTCCTGGCCTTGTTTTGCAGTGTTCCATGGCTGTTCTGCTGGATTTCTGTTCAACAGTACAGTGCACCGCAGAGCTTGGCCCGAGGCTCTTGTTTTCATATTGACTGCCCTAGCAGGGGGTGAACTTCAGCATGAAAGGCAGCCTTGTCCATGGAAAAACATTATAGCGTGGCAATTTAGGACTAACTAATGCAGCACAACAAAACACATGCTCAAAAGTGCATAAAATAAACCCATTCCTTTGAATACATCAAATGAAAACATTGTTCTATTGATTTTGGTTTTACCTTGTTTATTTCATGCTTTAGTTGATGCCAGCTCTGCCTCTAACTACCAACCCTGATCTGCCCCAATTATTTGACAAACAAGCTTTCAAATCTAGCACTCAATACTTCTTAGGTTCCGTAAGTGTAATATATATCTTTCCAACGCTTGACCTCAACTTGTTTTTATGGTTGAGGGCAGTTGTGTTGGACAATGAGTACCTATCAGTCCAGGTCCCTTCTGCCCTTTACGCTGTGTTGTCACAGACAACAGGCGAGAAACAGATCAATCTTTCAGAGTCACACTTAAGAGCGAAGGGGTCAGCCCTGTGTGGGGTCCGGCCCTTCAAGTTTATGTGATTCTAGGCCACTGGCTACAGCTGTCCACATGTTTTGTGTTTCTGAGTAGGTAAACACGCCTCAGAGTCCCTCTCTAGGGCCAACTCCATGCCAACTTAGGACACAATATCCTGCATAGTTTACGGCAGGACCGGATCGTGACCTAGCCCTCAGCGACTCAAGCAAAAAAGAAAAACTGTTTTCTCAGCTATAATTACTCTCCAATTATATGGTCACAATACGGCATTAAGAGGGTACTTTGTTTTCCGACTGGGCCGGCTTTGATCCAGTTGTGGTGAAATGTGTTTCGAATTAGGAGCGGCCCCCACGATGATGTATGTTTGCTGTCAAGGCATGATAACAGTGGGGGGGTTAGGGGGCAAGCTCTCCGCACCTGCAAGGGAACAACAGAGGGAGGGAGGGGAGGGACTCTGTGTGCGCTCTCTCCTGCTTGCTGGGGCATTGGAAAGTAGGAGAGATGGTGAAAGGAGGTGTAGAAAGGGAATAAGGGGACAGGGGGAAGGAAGAGAAGTTGTATTTGCTAGTGGGAGTGGTCCTAGTGTAGCGAAACATGCGGAGTGAAAGTTAACGCTGTCGCTATCCCCTCCCTCAGTCAAAGCTTTAATTTAATTTGCACAGGGAACATGTTTACATTAGCAATATGTCAACATGCTATCAACCCCTGCTACTGTAACCGACAGAAAATAAATCAATGGAGCGCTAGAATAAAAAACCTCACTTGATGGCCGAGACGGACAATGCTACTGCAGGAGCAAAGGATGGGGATTAAAAAAAATTATACCAAAAATAATCATTAGATATACAAAAATATACAACTTTAAGACAAGGCAACCTTAGTGTCGCTCAACTTAAGAAATTTGTATGCAGGGAATATTTACAGTGGTATTGTCCTTTATGGGCATTGACCCATTTGAGGTCAACCCCTGCAGTGTGCCCCTTCAGTGTGAACTTGATCACTGAGAAATTCATCACATTATGGCCAAAGTCAGAGAGTGCTGCCCTGGAGGCCCTTTAGTAGGTATGATATTAACACCAAGCGTTCAAGTGAGAAGTACATTGACTTTGAATGTGCTTGCACCCCCCCCCCAACACGTTTTCCATAGGACTGGCACTACTCCGAGAAGTGACACACAGACCACTTTACGATGATGCCAGAAAAATACCAAAAAAAAAAGTCTCCCAAGTGCAATTTTTAGACCAAGGGGAAGTCAGCCAAACTCCTGCTGGTCGTCTGCTGTTGGGGTGCTGGGAGCACCTTCTGGGGGGATATCAGTAGCGCACCACAGGCCAGGCCTTGGCATCCATGGCTTCCAGGTCCCCCCTCCACTACAGGCCGTGCACACACACACACACACACACACACACACACACACACACACACACACACACACACACACACACACACACACACACACACACACACACACACACACACACACACACACGCACACACACACACACACCACCATCTGCCTCCCCCCTGTTGGTTCGTTGGCCGGTGGGTCTGCACAGCCAGTCCGTTCCTTATTTGGGCACGGCGCCCGCGCTTGGAGCAGGCGTGTGAAGGGGGGGGTAGACGTCAAAGTAGGGGAGGAAGTGGAAGAGCGGTGGGTGAGGGCGGTGGGCTCCCTGGTGATTTTATAGAGAGCCACTCCATAATGCCTATCCCTGCGAGCAGCGGCGGCGTCGGCTCCGTCGGCTGCGGCGGCGGCGGCGGCGGCGGCAGCAGCAGCAGCAGCAGCAGCAGCAGCCTCCTCCAGAGGGACTTCCAGAACGTCTCGGAGCCATCTGGGGGGAAGTGGAGCGTGGCAGGGAGCAGCTGGACGCTTACAGCTGCTGTTTAGGCCTTGGCAGCACCCTTCCATCAGTCAGTCAGCAGGAGAGAGAGACAAAAAAAGGCAGGGGGAGCACGGGCCAACTGATCCTTCTCAAGTAGAACTGGCTGGGAGAAGGGGGAGAGAGGCAGAGAGCTCTCGCAGGAACTCGGCACGCCAGGCAGAGCTCATTAACTCACTCAATCCTGGGACTTGTAGCCAGCAGTTGAACGAGGAAGATGTTTGAAGAGGACATAACTGGATCAGTCGTGAATTACTCGGAAACTAGGCAAAAAAGTGACGGGTCACTCACTAAATCATAGTCTTAAATTTATGATGAAGAGGGAAGAAAAAAGCCCGGTACTGTGGTTATTTCCTGCTTAATGTAGTGTGCTGTGATCGCGTATCGACCCCTGTGTGTTTACAGCGCTCACCACAGGAGTGCTTTGTGCGACGCAAAAAGTTTAGACATGAGGCCCATAAGTGGTGTGCTATTTGCGGAACCGGTCTGGTGAACTCTTCGTGGTCGGGACTTGTACACACTTGTGTTACAAAGGCAGTTCAGAACCAGAAACTTGTCATGCCATATGAAATTATAGATGAGCATTGCGGTTTGTGCAATGGTGTACTCAAGATGTTATCACAGTGCCAAAACAAGTGTGAACAAGGGGCTTGTCAGATAAATAGCGGTGGCTCACTTTACACCTTGGGAATCTGCCTGGTCTTACGGCTGAACTTAACTATTAGGAAGCACAGTGGAGGAGTTGAACGAATGCTTTGGTGGTCGCCTGTGACCATGAGAGAGGCTTCTTGCAACAACTACATCCACTTCCACATTAATACAAAACTGAGGATCAATCGCAAATAACAAACTTTCAAATAGAAATGTTTTTACAGAGTTATTCTTCTGGGCTATTTTTTAGAGAGTATTTGTTACACTTCTTGGAGCAACACACAACAATATAGAATGTCCAAATTCCCCCAACTCAATCGTCAAACTGTGGGAAAACTCAAACTTCATGTCAAGGCACACATTAATTAAAGGGTTTCACTTAACAAAACATATATTGACTACCTCTCATCTAAAAGCCCCAGGTCAACCCGCTAACCAGCCGACCACACCGGCCTGAGAGTCGAAGCCTTCGACTGCCTCAGACGCTCGGTGTCCGCCAGCTAACTAGGAGGAAAAAAAATGCCCCACTAAGACCAATTAAGGACTTTACTAGGAGACTGAAAGGAAGACAAATGGAGGCAGAAGGCCCGATTACAAGAAACCTTTGTACAGATGTAAAGCAATTAGAGCAGTCTCAGGGGTCAGACAGTGTGGTACCTATGAGTCATGGATCCTACAGCCAGTCGAAAGCCCAACAATCCCTCTTTTCTGTTTAGGGCCCCAGTCAGCCTTTGTATTAGTGTCATATATCAGCCGATAGGCCTGGTATTGGTTTCTCCAGTGCAGGAAAGAGTCTGCAGTCGGTCAAAGAGGACCACTCCACCCTCCATTATCCGTCTATGGGGAGAACAGGGCCGCTTTTATCCGAAGTAGAAGGGGGCCTTTTCGATAAAACAAGGGCAGATAGGAAGTGTGGAAGCTCAGAGGTGTCTCCTTTCCACTGGGGAAGATTGTAAGGGGAGGTTAGGGCTGATAAAAGCCAGGGGTAATTATACTGTACTGCATAGCCCATTGCCAGTCAGAGCACACATTTAACCAATGCCATGACCTCCTCCAATCACAACAGCACAGTGGCAGTAAACATCTGCAGTTTGTGGTGTGAAACGCCTTTCAGGACCAATATTCTCTCGGTGGTGTGATATACTAGCTATACGTCGTCGGCACCGAAGCCTGTTTTTATATTCCTGGCTGCCAAAGAAGAAAGCCCTTAAGATGGAGCGGTGTAATTATGCTTTTGTTTCCAATAATAATAAACTCCTTCTTCAATCAGCACCATCACAAAATCGCGTGTCACGTGTAATCTTCCCTGATTTCCAGACCGCGTCGCCGTACCGCCGCGAGTGCGAAGTGACATGGCCAATGGCGGTCAAAACAAAAGACGGGAGGAGCAGACCAGTTTTGAATTACAGCCCCGGTTGTTGAAAGACTAACAAATTGATCGCTAATGGAAATTTATGTTGAATGGTTTGATCTACAATTAACCAAAGCAGAAAAAAAATAACGTTTGGTGACCCAGGGAATATGAATTAATTTTGACAAATGAGGACCCAGGTTATTATGCCCTTTTCCCCTTCCTCCAAGAGCAGACTAGCTGAAGCCCTCATTATTTACGAGCGGCTTTGGAAAGCAGGTAGGGAAGAATGAATGTGCAGCTGTCAATGTGTGTAATGGGGCTAATAATGGTGTGGCGCGCAGTGCATAATGATCGCCCCCCCGACCAACCGCCGCCCCCACCACCTCCTCACCGTACACCGCTATCTTATCTCCTCTGCTATTTTCTAAGAGAAGCACATTCCTCAACAGGGGCTGTTATGCACCCGACTCCTTTGTGCTTCCTGTAGCCAGAAAACCGGTATGGGTGAGTCGAATTCCAGAAATCTGCCCGTCTGTGTTTGTTTCCAGTGGCTGTGGTTGTGGTCATCCGAAAAGGTTCGTTTACAATAGCAGGTGGTCCAAATAATACAGGCACCTCAAATCTCTGGAAATAATGTCTTGATTTGAGAAGGATTAAAAAAAAGTATCTGCTTTCTCGATATTTATCATTTCTCGGACATCATACATTTTGTACATAGAAACTTAATTTGAACTGCAGTGTGCTGAATGGTGTATATTGTCTGTTCAGGAAAAATCATTTGATTCAACAGTTTGAGCCGAATCAAGTCCCCAGAGGCAGCTGGTTAAAGACTTCACCAGATGGTTCAAACACTCGAGCTGCTCAAAATTATTTTTGGCTAAAGTGCACGCACATGTCAAAAACGAATGCCAAACACATCATTTCATAAAGCAAAAAAAAATACAGCCCATATATAACAAGAAGAAAGAACGACGGGGAAAATTATAATGCAGAGGTCGGCGAGACCCACAGAAAGCTGTTGAAATGCCAAACACATGATACTGTCTGGTCGGCGCTCATCTAATTTACTGCCAGGCTCTATCCAGCTCTCGCCAGTCCTAGCTCATCAGCGTCACAGCATCACTGTGTCGAGGGGATAAGCGTGGTTCTGCTTCAGATCAGGGAAACAATCTTCAGCCTGGACGCAGTCACAAGGAGAGCAACCATCAGCAACGAATCAGACCTGGCAGCCCCTGGACCAGGCCTCCGGAGCGGGGCCCCGGCCACTCGTACATCCCTTCGTCTGTTGCCAAGAGATTAAGCGCAAAGATGTGTTTGGCAGTGGGGAGGGGAGGGGAGGGAGGCAGAGGGGGGGAGGGAGCGGATACACGTTAAAGATTTGGAAGTATCACTTGGGAGATTTGGTATCAATAAAGACACAGACCTCCGGAGACTATGATCCGTGACAGGGAATAGGCCTGGGGGCGGGGGGTAGTGTGTGTGTGTGTGTGTGTGTGTGTGTGTGTGTGTGTGTGTGTGTGTGTGGGGGGGGCTCATACAAGCGTGGGAGCTCATACAAGAAAAGCTCATATCCTTTGACCCACTGTCCACCTCTGAGCACTCACCCCGCGTCCCACAACCCATGGTATAGCAATATAAAACAGCTGGGAACGCCGGCTCACGTCCTCGCTGTTTTTCAGTGTTGATCGAACAGAAGACAACCTAGCATTCCACCGGCGTCTGAGTCCCGGTACGGACATGTGGGGAGAGCTGGCGAGCTTATCGCCAACACAGGATGGGGAAACATGAAGGCTGATTGGCCGCAGATGCAGCATCAGTAGGCGGAATATCTCTCTCTCTGCAGGGCTCAGGCTAGAGGAGATTACGGATCACATGGTGGGTTTATATTTGATATATTTTTATATAATTCCTTGTCTGTAATCTCCATGCTGTTGTCCTCCCTGATCCATAAAGAGCAGCATGAGGGTTTGATCAGGCTTGGCTGGATAGTTTCTAGGTTAGGGTTGAACTCTAACATGCTGTACCTACTTGTAAGAGTTCTTGAGCCTCGCTGATCCGTAAATGACCTGCCTATGTCAGTAGCAGCAATATGACAGATTAAGGGCAAAAATATAACCCAAAACCCAACAACCTACCATCCCACGTGAATGTGAACAGAAAAATGAGCTACAAAAAAACAGTGGAGGTATACAAGAGATATGAAAAGAAACGTTCAAGAGTCTAGTGAATGTAAATGTCCGTGCAGCGTTAAAGTGGCAAAGTCATTTTACATCAAAGTCACTGTGAACAATTATCACAGCAGCTGAGCATCAGCTAAAGTCATCACAGAGCGCCATTGGAGATGACTGATGAATGCAGTCCAAGTCCCTACCAGAAAATCTCATAAAATGAGAAACAGAACCTGGGAAAAAAAAGAGCCTCTGAGAGCGTCATGAAAGACAGGCCAAGGACGATGCAGCCCAAGCGTTAGATTGCTTTCACATCAGATGATTAGCCTCATCCATGCTAATTACAGTGAATGGGAACTAATTAAGAGGAACTATGCGTTGGCTAATGAGGATTTGGGGCTCTGTCCATCTTAGGACATCGTGTGCACTGAACCCACTCCTCCCCCACCCCCCACTTTCCCCTCACCCCCCTTCTCTCTCTCTCTCTCTCTCTCTCTCTCTCTCTCTCTCTCTCTCTCTCTCTCTCTCTCTCTCTCTCTCTCTCTCTCTCTCTCTCTCTCTCTCTCTCTCTCTCTCTCTCTCTCTCTCTCACACTAGTGGATATACACACAAACAAAAGATAGAGAAGTCCTCCTTTATGCCAGTCACTATCACACAGCAACAACATGACCACCTCAATCCCCAGTTACAAGAGCACAGGCGAAACCTAATATCACGGCATTGACGATTACATTTTTATTTTAATCAAAAAGGGCGGTAAATCTGACCAGTACATTCTGGACAACAGTTATTTTATGTCCAAAATAAATAAAATAAGGAAATCTCCCTTTCTGATTCAACCCTTCCATTTCCTAGCTGCTATGTCCTAATGATGTGCATGGCGCTGGTCTGAATCTAATAAGCAACTGTTGGTCGGTGGAAGACCTCCAGTAGCACGCCAATTACCTCAGCAGCAGTAGCAATTGGCATCCACTCAACCTGGCTGTGGTCTGGGAGGTGGGGGAGCGCCGGTGGTGGTGGTGGTGGTGGTGGTGGTGTTGCTGTGCACAAGGTGGGCCAGGTTAGGCAGGGCAGGACCCTTGACTCTCAACTGCTGAGCTGTTACACAGAGGTTTCGCCTGGGTTTTTCCCCCCATGCAGGCAGACAGGAACCTAATTAGGGCAAGAGGAAACAGCTGAAGCTAGCTAGCTAGCTATGCCGGTGTCAGATAAAGGCCAGATGCCCCATTTTTCAATTTTTTTTACAGAAACCCCTGACCTACATAACAGGGTGTTAAATCCTAAACTAGGCCTTCTATGTCTGGATATAGGACCATCCAAGGAGATATTATTGCCGGTAAAACCACAGGCAATGAAGTCTGCTTTAAGATGCTCTGTAATATAATGTCGCCACATAGGGCATTATAAAGCTAGACTATTAGTGATGGTCATATAAAAGTAAAGCTTGACAAATTCCCACTTCCAGCTGAATCGCAGTCTAATAGCATTAATCTGAAAGCAGGCCGTTCCGCTTCAGTCTTAGCCAGTGTTTGACATTTTCATTAAGCAGTGGAAGCTTCAACAGGTCTATCGCTTAGCATTTGGGTTTTATCTTGTCACCTGGCCGTCCTAAAGAGCTGACATCAGTAATTGTGCCAAAAATGGCACACCGCCCACTCAATATGAACAAACACTTGTCGAAACCGACAACCACGCTTTGCACAAACGTGTGTACGCAAAACTCACACAGACATTCAACGCGTACCTACGCTTCAAAAGTGAGCACAGGCATATAATTAGGCACATGCGTCGCAATCAGAGCCCAAAGAAGAAAGCCCTCCGATGGCTTGTTTTGCTAACCTCTCCCAGGCTTCAGGCGGAGGTCCACTTAGCCCATCAGAACCAGCCCACCGCTGAAATCAAAACACCCAAAATCTCTCCATTCCGCCGCAGCTCCGCTGATTAAATGTGCAGACGGCAGAGTGCAATTTGCTAAATTACAAGTATTTTGCACATGTAAATATAGTTTAATTACTGCAATTAAAGGAGATTATGGGAGATTGGCAGATGGGGAATGAAACATTGTTTTAATTAGGGTTTGAATGCACTGTAACACAAACAGAATGTTAACCGAGCCCCCCGCCACCACCGCACACCCTTCTCAGAGCAGAATGGGCTGTTGGTGCCTGACAAATTGTATCCTGATGCAGCTTTTTCAAAGCTTATAATCACCTGCTTTACGATATCAGCGTAACCCCGAAAATGAGCGGCGGGGAAAAATTATAGTTGAACGAATGGAACAAGTGAGGCGAGAGAGGGGGAGAGAGAGAGCGAGAGACAGGAAGAGGGAGAGAGAAAAGAGGGTGGAGAGAGAGAGCGAGAGAGAGAGAACAACATCAGCACCCAAAGAGAAGAACAAGAAACAGATGGGACTGCCCTCAAACGCCCGCCCTCTCAACGCACATTGAGTAAGGATGACAAGTCAAAATATTTTGACAGCAGTTAATATAGCATTAGAGACAATTAAATTGGATTTGGATCCTGAGATCTATCACGGTGAAATTAGAAACAGACACGGGCGCTCCGAGGAGAAGAAGGAGGCCCAGAGACGAAGAGAAACAAAGAAAAAAAAAGAGGTTTGGAGAACCATCAAAGCCCGAGACGGCAACAAGAGTGAGCCCAGCCGACGGGGAGGTTCAGAGCGGAGGAAAGAAAGGGAGAAAACCCAGACTCGTAATAAACAATGCAAGGATCAAAAAGCTGGGGCTTAATTACGGTAGATTACAAAGGTGGGCTGACATAATGCTGTTTAAACTAAACGCCTTCACGTCTAGCAAATACAATTAGAACCACCTGAGGCCAGAGAGAAAACACATGTTCTGTTTCGATAAGTACATACATCACTGTGAATGGGGGCCAAATGTTGGTATATCTTCATTCAGAGGGTTTTTGGGGTCATGTACTCTAGATTAGAAATAGAAATCCCCCCTCTCCCCCAGATCCATATGGCTGGCCAGCAACATTTAATACATTCCAGTCAATAGCCTATTAGAAATTCTAATTGAAAGTTCAATGCCCTTACTTCAAGCCCTGCAATAGAGATTCCCTTTGGAAAGCCATTTAGAGGCTTAATCTCTTTATCATGCGGTATTTGGAAACCTAACTTTGTTCTTGTTAGGCAGATCAATTGCATTAATTTACAAATGAGGGGAAAATGTCACCTTTTATCCGTTAAATCTCCGCTCAGAAACAGAGGCATATTAAAGTGAATCAACGGTGCCTTCATCCTATACCAGTTTAAAAAAGGTGTCATCAGAGGCTTGACCTACAAATTGTAATTACCACATGAAAAATTCAGGTTGAGATCTCAGAACAATCTCAGAACAAGTCTCAGCTAATTAACTCTTTAAAGAGCGTGCACACACACACGCGCGCACACATACAGTACGTGAACGCGCGCGCGTACGCGCACACACACACACACACACACAAACACAAACACACACACAACTTAAACCATTTTGTCCTCTGCAAGTGTAAATTGTAACTATGAATAATTACGTTTTATATTTTTAGGTTTTGGCCAGCAGCTTAACAACTTATATATTAAGGGTATATTAAGGGATCTATTATTTCTTGTGTGTGTGCAGTCATTACTTTTATTTATTGCCAGTATTCATGTTACAAGCTAACAGCCCTTTATGACTAAACGCACTTCCTTAATTAGGTCCTGCTTGTGCTGAATAGGCAGCATGGGCAGGTCTGTTTGGGCTATCATTACCATTCATGTAGACAAAGTGAAAATACATAAACTACATTATTGCTCTTTTTATTTGGCAAATATGAGCATTCACACCAAACAATGATTGATGAACTCTTAGTGACTAAACTCTTATGCTCTTAAACAATATAAACAATATGTCAACCAAAATACTTAACGTCAAACAAACATTCTCTAGTTTTGATTTGTCTCTTCACAACGTGCTTGTCATGTAACATCAGAGGGTTAAAAAGTAACTTGTGGTCAAACACTCCTGCCGAACTGAGCCACACCATCTAGAACATCGCCGTAGGTGAACATCAATGAAACAATAAACACAGAAGGAGACTGTGACATACTACAAAGTGATTGTGAAGGCTAGTATTACACTGTGAGTCTAGACAATGGCTGATGACATGACCGATTTGGAAACCAACCAGATGTGCTGACCTTAAGAAACTTTAATTACTGTGAAGAAAGCCTAGGAAATAGCAGGGCGACAGAGGAGGGATGATTTACCAAGTCTCCCGCGCTGAGCCACTGCAGTTGGTCTTCAGCCCAGTCAAAGCTATTGAATAATGCATAGGCCCTAGCTTTTGTGAAAACAGCCACGTTTTCTGGAACCAACTGGAAACCTTATACAGCCTCATCTTCCCCTCTCCTTTTCATATTTTCCGTGGATTCCAAATCATCTGGGTTGCTTTAGAGAGCCCTATGTCATCTATAAAGAGCTCCTGTCAGACTGCCTTGGCGGCCTTTCATTGCTTCTCTTTTTTCACGCTTCTTGTTCTTTTTTCCCTCTCCGTATAGCCATGTGAAAAGAAAAGACGGATCACAGGGGGGGGCTTGAAGGGAGAAAAAAAGAACATTCAGTGGTCAGTTGGTTAAGGAAACTTCAACATCCAAAGTCTTTAAATTGTCACATAAGTCACTGGCTTCTAGACAAATTGAACAAAATGGCCCCTTTCAGAAGCCTCAGCTACAGTGCACGTCAACCCTGGGTACAAAGGGGGGGCTTCTGCTACAGAAAAGCTGAATGGTGGCATTATCCTTTCCATAGCTACAATGTCCAAAGGCCCATTTCACACCTACCGCCACCTGCTATGAGCTCTCTTGAAGTTCTTAAGGGAGAATGATGACGACTGCCATTGCATTGGGAGGGGGAAGCCAAACAGCCGTGACCATGCTGATTTAAGACAAAAGCTCCTTCACCCTTCCCGGACCCCGCTGGCTTTACCCTGATGGACAAGCGTTACAGATACTCGCCTGATGAGAGGACAGGGGGGCAAAACGGGGGCCCGAAGAATGCATTCACCAAGGAACTAATCACATTTAGCTTTTCAGACTGTGTGTTGTGTTTTGACTCCGGCGCCTCTGGTGGGTTTCGCAGTTGTTTCCTTTCATGAACATACCAAGATGTCAGCTCACGTTAAAGGGATGTCTACACTGTAGAGAAATGTGATAACATTGAGCAGAGGCAAAACCCTACTGCGGATGGAAAAGGTAGTGTGTTAGCAGATGATATATAACTTCACAGATAAACGCGTGTAGTGATCTTGGCCCTCAATGAGCGCCTTTAATGCTTTTTAATGTGATTATGCTGTGCTATAATGTTGATTCCGCATATGTGTGGAATCAAAGTAGACCACATTACCAGCCCTCCAGCCTCCCAATCACCCCGGCTAATCAAATCACTGGCTCAATGCGAAAGAATTACTCATACGTACCAGCGAGATGATTTATCATGTCCACTTACCCAAAACTAATTCCACCAAAACATAAAGAATCTCCAAATGACACCACTTTTCCCCGCACGCCTCGCTCTTCTTCACATGAACTCACGAGTAACAATCAAAAGATGAACTGTAGGAGGAAGCCAAGAGGAAAAGGAAAAAAAGAGGGGGAAAAAAACAAGACGGAGGCCCCGAGTAATGGAAGTAATAACAGCCTTGCAAATTGAGTTGTCTGAGAATGCATACAAATATGGCTTCCATAACGAGGCTGCTGACTTGGTAGACTTGCCGCAACAAACCAAAATTGACATGATATTAAGTTAAAGAGAGGCGGGGAGTGATGGGCGTAAATCAATGTTGAGGTCAGCATGAGACGCCACGCTTTGGCAATATACCCCCACAGAGGTGCAGAGACGGGGCCGATAGGGAATTTCATTGCGTGTCCAACTGATCTCTGAGCATGCTTTTCCTTGGCCTGGCCCAGGCCTGTCAAGGGAAGGCAGGAGGTTATTCATGTGAATCCGACTCGCCGTGACAACACGGCTCTGAGATGAACCAAGGATGAAAGACGGCCCTTATCTGGCAGGCACGGCTCTCTGGCCTGTGGTGCCGTGGGGACCGGCTTTCAACTTCAAAACCGTAAAGATCAAGGTCCAGCCATGGGCCATGCATATGTAGTCTGCTGGGACGGTGGTTGTGGTGGTGGTGGTGGTGGTGTGGTGGTGGTGGTGGTGGTGGTGGTGGTGGTGTTTTTCACCTGGTTGCTTCTCTCCTTCCAGCCTGTCAACAGATTACCTTTTTTGCGCTAGGGCCTACAGAAAATTAAACGTCAAAGAATTTGACCAGGGCATAGGCGTAAATAGAGACAAGGCTAGAAACGATTGCCTTACGGAAAACCTATAAAAGCATAAAGGGTAAAGGTAATGCAGGAAGATTCATTCCAATTCTCCGTCTGAGGATGTTATCTCTTGACCCGTGCGCCGGCGTAGAAGCACAAAGGGGCTGTATCCATGGAAATGGCAGCCCAGAAGACAAGCTTTATTCCATGACCCTCAAGACGCAGAGGTGCACAGGAGTAAACCTTACGTTCAGCTCAGCTCCCCTGAATAAAACATGGAACAACAACCCAGAGAGCTGTGTTTCATGGTTATGAATTAGGTAAACACCGCTGCTACGGTGGGGGAATTGTTCTTTAGGCCGTATATATATCAAGACAGTACGGTCCTTCATGAAAAACAAGACGCAAGATACATGCGCTTAATGAGTAGGTAGTGGTTAGGCATCAGCCCACAGGCTGACCGCGCACGTTGGGGTATTATAGTAGCATTAAGGAGGGAACCAACGGCATTTTGGAGAGGAGGTATGAGGAGTGCATGTTTCTTGTTTGTGCTGGCTGATACTGAGTAGGGTAATGAATACTGTGATTTCCAGATACCATGAGCGCAAACATTTTCTTCGAAGGCCATGTTGGTTTGTCGTCTTTGAATGCATCCCTTCCTTAGCTCGACACTGTGACTGTGGCCTTGTTACTTTTGAGCGGTGTATAGAGAGAATTGTAAATGGAACTGTGTGTGGAACTGTTTACAGAAGAAACAGTTGTTCACATGTAGCTTTCTCTGTTTTGATATTGTGGCGAGAGTTAGCCGAGAAGCCTGCTGATGAATACATATATTCATAGCTTGTATACCCTTTAGAGTTAACAACAAAGCCATGATTGCTCTAAGTAAACAACGTTTCCAGCTTTATGACGTAAAACCCCGTGAAGGAAAGAAAGGAAACATCCGACAAAGTGTGCGAGAATAAAGAAACGTCTTGATTGTTTGGATTTCGACCAATCTATACAAAGTAATATCTTCACATTGCGGTCTGCTTGTTGTGTACACAAGCTGCTTAACATACACAAACACACACAAAGACTCAACCACTCACACACACCACCCACACACACACACACACACACACACACACACACACACACACACACACACACACACACACACACACACACACACACACACACACACACACACACACACACACACCCACCAACCACCCCCACACACTTAGTGGATGTTCCAAGTGCCAGTGCATTAGAGCAATCACACTATCAGACAGCTCTACTCTCTGGGGAGTCCACAATCAGACCTTGTGGAACTGCTTCTGTCCTTCAACAGGCAATTAACACTGAGTCCATTATAGCTCTCGTGGGAGCCACTAGCCAGGCCTGTGCTGGGAGGGGAGTGTGTGTTGTGTGTGTGGGGGGGGGGGGGGATCAACTCAAAGGTCAGTGCCTGGAAAGGAAACCGGAGTGGGGTTGGATGAGATGAGAGTCACATGGAGGAGAAGAGGAAGGTTGGTGTGTGTGTGTGTGTGTGGGGGGGGGGGAGGCGTCAGCTGCCTCGTACCAAATGGAGTGTAAAGCAAAGCAGGAGCTATTAGCTATTTGTCACCCGCCGGCTTATCACCGGGGGTGGAGGGGGTTTGGGGCAGGCGGCGTTAACGGGACCTCTCCTTCCCACTGTTGTCCTAGTCTGGCCTTACCGAGGCCTATCTCGTACCGGGCTCTGCAAACCGATGAAGAATGTTTTTCCCCGCGGTCAGATCCGTCACAACTCATAAATGTTTCACGACCCCTTTCCCCTGTTTCTTTTGATCCCGCAGTAAGCCGAGGAGAAGTTGCTCACGCTGTGCGATGCAATACGCTCTTCCTCTATGGGGAGCTCACATCCAGCATGTGGCCCAGACCCTGCCTCTCTCGTATTACCTCCGGGAATGGAGCATGGAAATACCAGGAGATGTTGTATTCAGACGTGAAACGGGAATACGTTCAAATGTTCCGGCGAAACAGGAAATAAAAATGAAAATAAGCCAAACTCAACAAGGCGTCTCCAATGAAGTGTGTGTGGACAGGGGGGGGGGGGAGCTCAAATATTTCGCCATGGGTATTCTCAGGTGACTTTTTGTCTAAGAGGGACCATCCATTAAGTATATCAGTTGTTCCCAAATTATGATGATGTTGAACTGATTTGCCAGAAATCATTTGATGGATTAATAACCCACATACCTGATATTCAGTGCTGTTGGTGTATTCTGTGTTTTAATTATTTGAAGCTGCAGTAGACACTATAACAGTTTGAAATGCGGCAGAAGGCTGTCATCGGCAGAAACCTTGTGCCTCCCGGTTAAGTCTGATTTGACACTGAATTTGTGCAAGGGACTTTCAGAGAAACTTTTCAATTATTAATTCATTGTTCTATTAAATCCATAATGATTAAATCCTCTTCTAAATGACACATGGACGTGGTTAATTAAGATATTTTTGGGCCCTAGTGGACTACTTCTGTTAAAACAACTGTACATGGACAGCACTTTAATAGAATCAACAATCTATTTAAAAAAGGAAAGTGCTGAATAAAAAAACACAAATCTAATTGTAAGATACATATTGCCTAAATGTAATATCAAACAATTAGAATTTAAGCACTGTCAATGTATATTGTATGCATATGTATATTCATTTACGGGGTATTGGGCATAGAAAAACAACTACACCTGTAAAAGCAGTTTGAAGAAAATACTAAGGCATGGTATATACTGTATACATAAATATTATGGTGCATATGCATTCTTCAAAAGATCATCTGATGTTATATCTGTAACTGTTGGGCATGTGCATACGTTTAATGTATATTGAGTTTAAACAGAAACCCTGCTGTAAATGCTGAGGCTCTTCTTAACAATACAAACTGAGCTGGGCCACCTAATAGGTTTTAGATTGGACTGGGAGGCTGGGCTTGGGTATCTCAACTCATTTTCAAAAATCCACTTGAAGAAATAAATCAAAGCAAACCACAACTACACCGTGTTCAAAGGGTTCCTAAACAAAACAAAAAAAACGCAACAAAATCCATGATGAGGAATGATAGGAGGGAGTACTAGACTAGGAATGATACACTGAAACCAACGAGCTTTGTTATTGATGTGCGAGGATGCTTTCTCCTAATATAGATGTGCTTCCTTGAACCCCTCACCTCTCTCCTCTTACAGCTGCTAATACTTGCTCGGACTGATATCTGTATGTCTTGGCAAAGCCCAAACCTAACCATTCCAGTGCGTCAACAGTGGCCTGCGCTGCCTGGTATAAATAAGTCACACTAATCCAGGATGTATGCGGTTTTCCTCTGCAACATTCCCAGTGTGATTTGTTAACCGCATTCATGAAATTACATTATAAATATTTGAAATATTGTTCAAGAAGTAACGAGTTTTCCTTAATTTCCAAACAAATCTGACATTTTACGTTCAACAAATGGCCAGTGTCCAATTGGTTGGAAACTGTTACTCTAATTACGCAACAAAGCAAGCTGTCCATTTCCCACTAAATGGAGTTATGGTCACATTACATGTTTGACAGGCTGAACGGGAAACAGCAATATTACACCTTGGTTTAAGTTTACTAAAATCCTTCTTCACCTTAACTGCCTTGTCCTCCTATTGATCTGCTGCCATTGCTTTAGAGAGCTCAAGTGAGAAAGCTTTTACTTGGTCACAAATAAATCTTTTGGTCGTAGTTGGTTGTATTTGTCATGCAATTTTTTACACACTTAACCTATTCATCTTTTTATTTTCTAATATTTTCAGTTTTCCAAGGGGAAAACACACACAGGACAATAAAATTGCGTGCAAAACAAACAGTCAACCTAACTCCCGTTCTTACCAGGCCCCATTTCATATTTTCTGCTTCTCTTGGAAAATGAGAAAAACATCACATTGACGCTCAGTTATTATCTTTGGTAGATTGCCAATCCCCCATTTCTGGGTAATTTTAACATCGGTTCTTCCACGATAATACTATTCTCCTTAAATAATGGCAATCACACTGAAAATGTTTCATGACAACCTCCTAGGTTGATTTTAGATTTTTCTCTTCTGAAAACCACAGGGGTCGCAGGACAAGGGCCTGCTGATTGGGTTGCTTGAGGCACTGCGTTATACAATACCTTACGCTACACTGAGAAATTGCTTTAGAATAGCACTAACACAATCACCAATAAAAGGATCCCATGTTCGGGAAAAAACAGACTTATTAAACTAAAACTCTTTTAGAATTACTTTACATTAACCGAGGCATAATACACTTTCACAAATACCTGCTGTGGGGGAAATTAAGTTGTTAAGGAGTTCCTGAGTTTCTATGCAATTCGATGCAACTATAGCAACACTGCACTGAATACATGAAACTGAAACCTTGGCGATAGGTCGTGGCCTGATCCACACATTAAACCCATTATATTCCTGCTACATGAATTACAAATTCGACAAAAAGGATTTTTCTTTTTTTTTTACCAAAGCACTTGCTCTACCTTTCTGCACTTTAGCCTCCACTTAAATATCTTCCTGGGTGACCGGCTACTCTGCTTTCGCATTATTTTAGAATAAAAAAATCAAAGCTAGAAAAGAATAAGTATCACTGACCCCTGACGTCCCTCGCGTAAAAAAAAATGTCCATGCTGATTTACAGTTATGGCAATGCGATATTCATTTCAAGACCATCTATAACACAACTTTACAACTTTATTGTTCACAAAATGAGGAACATTTGCTTTCATTTGGCATACGCAAGTACATTACATTGTGCATAAGGTTGTGTAGGAGCAGCTATACTAAACGATCCTATACTACAGTGAATTCAATAGAACTCCTCAACTAAATATTATCAACCTATTGGACTTACAACAACTGGACGGTCCTGCTGAGTACTTCATGGACTAGTGTTCTGGTCTATTGTGGGGATTTGTCGATTCCTACGAGAGTTGGCAAAGGTATGCTGTTCGGGCCACCAGCTGGCGGCTGAATGCTATGCATCCACATGTAACCCTGGTGTTGTGATCTTAAAGCCCTCCAGTTAATATCCTCATGTAATCCCTGGGACCATCAATTCAGTCCACACTCACACAGCGATTGTGTTCCAACTTAGTGCTCACAGTGCTGTATTAAGATGGCTTATCATTGACGTTGCGTGACCCTGTGAAACGGGTGGCTGTTTGCCACATGCAAAAGGTTGGGCGAAATTAATCCATTTATAGCTGTGTCAAGGCCTTGGAAGCACTGGCACAACTACTCGAAGCGCTTTGATCGAGAGGATTAAGGTAATGAAACAAACGTTGCCAGCTGGAACTTTATAGCCCCGCTTGACGACTCGATACATCTCGGTCCAGGGGTGCGGGGTTGAACAAGAACAAGCAGGATGGGCTGTGATTATCAGAGGGCAAAGCTCGCAAATCCATGTTCTTTTTTTTTGCGCGAATCCAAGCGCAAAATCTTTAATCTTTTTTAAAAGCTGGCCAACAGCGAGTTATTCTCAGATCAATGTCCACCATCCAACGCTAGCCGCTCTGGGCGTCGATAGCGGGAGGTCGGGGTGGGGGGTAAGAGAGCGTGGGCCATGAATCAGTAGAGTACCGGAAGGCAGTGCTGAGTCACACACTGAGGATATGGATGCAAAGCGCCAGAGCGTTAGAGCATCAGCTGCGTTGTTTCGCTAAACCGTCGCCCATACAACAACATATCAAACGGCTGGGTCGGGTTGATGGAGATGGAGGAGGCCTCTGTTACATATCTGAACACCGCAACACTTACCCTAGCAATTGGACGTGCTTGGCACTTGTTTCTATGAATATCTGTACTGTACCGACAGCGATATATTGTTTCTCCTCCTTCTGACAAATGTACTCCTTGTAAGTCGCTTTGGATAAAAGCGTCTGCTAAATGCCCTACATGTAAATTTATCCCAGCAGAAGAACATTGCCAGACCTTGGAGTGAGGTTAGGGGGAGGGGGGGGGGGGGGATCAGGTTAGGCAGTCACAACTCAACACTAGGTCAGGAAGAATTACTCGCTTTGCATGGGCCCCAGAGGAGCAGGAGGAGGAGGAGGAGGAGGAGGAGGAGGAAGAGGAACGGGAACAGTGGATCAATGGAGGAGATCAATGGGATTGATGGATGAATGGACATACAAATGAGTGTGTGGGTGAGTCAATTAGGATGTACTACAGAGAACATGGGCCAGATGTGAAAGGGGTAGGCGGCTGGAGACAAAGAAATAATGAATGGTGATTATGGGAGAGATTTCCACAATAACGTGTGGAAATGTCAATGAGATGTACATGTGAAGTCTGGGTTATTTATTACATACCCTCAAAAACTCAATCCTCGTAAAAAATAAGGAAAGATCGAATACTGGAATCATATTTACAATGGACCACACTTAATGTATTTAAATAGGGGTTAGGTAGCAAGCGGTTAGCTGGCTAGAGGTTAGGCTTACTTATTCCTACGCAAGGATCAGGTAGCAAGCCCATAAGCTTTGGCCTTGAGATCAAACATCCCAACAATGACAAACTATCCGGGCCCCTGAACAAAAATCTGCCATAATATAACTTTCGAAGATTTTTAAAATTATATCCAAACCAAAAGATATTGACCAAATTATTAGCTTCATATACCAAGTTCATATACTATTGATGCTAGATTGAAAATTCAGATTTATAGTCAACACTATTTGAAATTGCCTCAACCGTGCAATTCAAGATATTAAATGGGATACTTTCTCCGGCGTCATTAATATGCGAAGACTGCCTCAAATTAAACGCAGCATTAAGAGTGGCCACAGAGCACTATTCCCTGTGGTCCCTTAAACAATAACATGGCCACGCTTTCACTGGGGAACCTTTTCACACGATATGAATTATGGAGAGAGAGAGAGAGAGAGAGAGAGAGAGAGAGAGAGAGAGAGAGAGAGAGAGAGAGAGAGAGAAGAGAGAGAGAGAGAGGAGAGAGAGAGAGAGAGAGAGAGAGAGAGAGAGAGAGAGAGAGAGAGAGAGAGAGAGAGAGAGAGAGAGAGAGAGAGAGAGAGAGAGAGAGAGAGAGAGAGAGAGAGAGAGAGAGAGAGAGAGAGAGAGAGAGAGAGAGAGAGAGAGAGAGAGAGAGAGAGAGAGAGAGAGAGAGAGAGAGAGAGAGAGAGAGAGAGAGAGAGAGAGGGTGTGAGGGTGAGATACTGAGAGAGAGAGAGAGAGAGAGAGAGAGAGAGAGAGAGAACAGAGAGAGAGAGAGAGAGAGAGAGAGAGAGAGAGAGAAGAGAGAGAGAGAGAGAGAGAGAGAGAGAGAGAGAGAGAGAGAGAGAGAGAGAGACACACACACACACACACACACACACACACACACACACACAACACACACACACACAACACACACACACACACACACACACACACACACACACACACACACACACACACACACACACACACACACACAGCTCTGCTGAGGAGTGTGGAGCTTCCACAACTGTGAAATACGTCCTCTGTCTTCGTCACGGCCGGATGAAGATTCAGAAATAATGATACAGATTTCATTGCATCTCGACATGCCCTGGGGTCTCTCTCTCTCTCTCAATCTGTCTCTCTCCATCGCTCTCGCACACTGTTGTCAAGCCTTCTCTCCGACCACAGGGCGCCCAGCAGGAGAAAGGGGAGGAAGACGAAGTAGTGAGGCATGGCACTAAACTGCAGGCGACCATCAGCGTGTGATCCCCCAACTCCCGCCATCTCCGTGCACCGCTTCAGTCCCCTCTCTCTCTCTCTCTCTCTCTCTCTCTCTCCCTCTCGCTGTTTCACCCCCCATCACGGCGTGCGCCGGGCACAAGTCATCCATTTTTATTCGTTCACCTCCATCTTTCTTTCCCTTCCACTCTCTCTCTCCCTCCCTCTTTGCTCTCCGCCTCGCTCTCTTCCCGAGGGGCGAGCGCAATCTCATTAGCGGCGGCTGGATGAGGCGTCCTCGCCGCGCCGGTTCAAGGTGATGGAAGATTAGGCGGTTTGGCCCGGGCTCATTCCGTATTCACAGCGTGCCCCGCGCTGCCCGCCAACACCAAATTACATTGAACCTGGGGAGTCTAACTCCATTAATTTTAAATGGAAGATTAATTTAACAATATGCAGCAGATATTTGTTACAAACCCATCATGTGTAAGTGACGTTTGGCAATGCGCTTCGCACGGAAGCTCATTCCGGCCGCTGAGACCACAGCAGGAATAAATCGGTGACATTTAAAGCTGTAATACATATAATGGGTGAGCGAGCCATATATATATACTGTGTATATATATATGTATACATACAAACACACACATATAGTGCATATACAATTACACCTGCCTATTTATAACCAATTAATGTTTTATAATAACCTGGATATTTGCCTATTAAATAATACAAAACCATCCTATCCCTGATGCATACGTACAGAATAAGACATTAGCTGCTGTCAATCAATCCACCATAGGAAGCTGTCCACACGGTCCAGTCCACTGCCTTGAAGCAGAAGGCCGTCCAGACACTACGTACTGGCAGAGGACAGAAGGCACACATCCATTGCATCTCAGAGGCCAGTATTCCTTCCAGGTGGCTGCACGACACTCCTCACCACCCCCCCACCCCCCGGCCCCCCAATCTCCCTGTGCAACGCTACATAAAGCTTGCCTCCATCCCCCCCGACTCATGCCCCCCCCCCCCAGCCGCGTGTCAGCCTGAGATATGCACGCCGGTGCTGTGTGGCGGTAACTCCTGATCGTATTACACACCTCAGCGGTGCTCATGTCCCATTACCCCAGCACCCTGGCCTGCCGCCCTCACCCCAACGGCAGTGCCACCAGCACCGCCCCCTCCACCCCCCTCAGTCCCTCTGCCACCACCCCCACCCACCACCGCCCCTCCCACCCCCACCCCTACCACCACCCCCCCCTCACCTCCACAACTGCCCTGCCTCCCTCGAGAATACCACCCTCCCATCAAGCCCCTCCCCCACCCCGTGCACATCTCCCCCGATGGGTCGCACACGTCAACGAGACGGCCATACTCCATGGGGCACGACGGTGGTGCTGGACATGCGTTGTGTGGTGGGTGGGGGGCAGGGTGGTGGTGGTGGTGGTGGGGGGGGTTAGGCTGGTTGTGGTTGAAAGGGTGGAGGGGGAAGAGGGGTAGAGGGGGATGCTGCAGTGATTTAATACTTAATCCTCTCAGACAGGGTGAGGCTTTGACTTTTAACCGTCGGCACTCGCGGGCCTGGCCCCCCCCCCCGGCCGCCTCCCCCCTCCCCGTACCCCACCACCCCCCACCACTCCTCCCCTCTCAGCCCTCCGACTCATCCTTTTCGGCTCTTTAATGTGAAATTTCTTCGGGGAGCGCGGGGCCTAATTAGAGGAATTGATAACCCCGCTGCTTATTAACGAGGCCAATACATTTCAAAGTCATTAAAGATAACCACGGCAATAAGTCTGGCTATAAGCATCAGTAGGTTTCACAGCCTCCGCGTCAGGGCTGTAAAAAATGGAGGAATGGTGGGGGAGAAAGAGAGGGAGAGAAGGGGGAGAGGGGGGGAGGGAGGGAGGAGTAATTCTTGCTCAGTCAACTGTAAACGCTTGGTTATTGGAATCTCTAAAACGGGCCGAGGAGAAAATAACACAGACCAAATCCCCTTTTTCCTCCCAGTTAATGAGGAATTAGGGTTCCCGTTTACCAAATTAGACGGTTCACGGGAGTTCCGGGCGTTGAGAAAGTGTGTTTGACAGCGGTGTCAATTTAGCCCCAGCACAGCTCACGGGGCCATGGTCGAGCATCATTCACAACTGTCACAACCGCTTATCCGTCTCATTGTCAACAAACCGACAAATTTTAGGTCAAGAATTTGGTTTCTCCCCACTTGCCTCTGTTCATTACCATTCTCCACACTCGGGTGGAGCCAAAATGGCCGTGGAGATAGTTTGTTCCATCGGTGCCGAAAATTTCAGAGGCACATTTGATGCTACTTTCTGCTAAACTGCTGTGAAATGCATGACTGAGCTGTTTTAGACATGGCTTTGGATGGCTTTCGTCGTGTCGAATGCAGTTTTGGAAGTAATGATGTTAACCATTCTATTTTTTTGTGTATAACAATTCTAAGGTCATTACTAGTTTTGCATTTGTTTTTTTAAATATATACACATAATAAACTTTGAGAGATGCCTTTAAATATTGGGCATCATACCAATAACATCACAGCATATCTTATTCCATATCTTATGTTGTGCGCCTCACTGGACCGGCGCTGTAGCTGAGCTATAATGATCACCATTACCATGGCCGCACCATTTGTCAAGTACGTTTTTATGGCTTGGATGTGACGGAGCCAAGAGCTATGCGGTGAAGCCAACGTGACAGCAGTAATGCGTCGCTTCGGCCCAACGGGACCAATGTGGGCCCGGGCTACAGCTAACACGGCTAATGAACCGTACCTTAGCACTTCACATTTCATCTTGCTACTCTGATGCCATATATATGACACACACACACACAAGCGCATACACACACAATTCAAATCCAACTATTTAAAATACGCAAGTTCACATTTTGTGTTAATTGTAATTTACATATTCTTGACTGATAATTATCTACCTATGTACAGTGGACATTATTACAAGCGCTAATAGTGTACAACATTAGATATAAACACATTTCTTAAAGAAACCTGGCAGAGAAAGACACGCTACATTATAATACACAGGGTAATAGAACAGGATATACACAACTCAGCTAAAGGCCTAATTTTCTCTATAAGTATACAATGGGAACCATGTGACTGGTACATAAATGGTCCTTTACCTGCCTCCAAACCGCTCATATAGCGCATTTTAGCTACACGTCCTCAACAATCCCCCAGCTGCGAGTCTTTTGCCACTTCACTAGTTAGCTGTAACGCTTTCATTTCCGGGCATGCTAATAGGCTGTGAGAGCTGCACTGTGTTTTAATTAATCAAAGCAATCAGATGAAAGCTGTGTCTGAATTGGACGTCCACAATAGATAATTAGCCTTGTTAAGGGACTCAGCCACCACAGAGTTTTACAACATTACCTCCATGGAAAAACAGTTTCTACTTACAATAATTAACAACGGAATAAACCTACAGGTAATTCAACAGAGTCCAATGCCTTGCTACTGAAAAGGTGTCAACACATCTTACCAACAGATTTTTTTTTTTCCCATGGTATTGCATATTTTATTTGGGTGTTTTCAGGGCTTCTCTTGAAAGAGAAAGGATGAGTATAAAGATGGTACATTAAAGGAGCGCATAATCGCAAAGAGGAATTATTCATCAAAGAGAATCTTGTGTAAAATTCAAGTAGCTAGGTTTAAAAAAACAGCCCTGTGAATAAAAAATACGACAAATACCAGAACAATGCACGTTGCGTGCCTTCTCTTTGTAGTGCTATTTGTAGTAGCTAACATTTCAACTTTTTTAAAAAGTTGTAGCTCACTATCAACCTGAGGGTTGTTTATGCAAAACATGTCTTTTTATTAAATATTTATAACTTATGTAATCATGTCAGTATATAAAGATGAAAATGTTAAAACAGTCGTCATTAGTAATAATAATAAGAATAAATTAAATTTATATAGCGCTTTCCTCGCACTCAAAGCACTTTAAGTAAAGCCATGTTCATTCGAAACACCTTTCGCTACAACTATTTGCTGAAATAATGTGCATTTGTGTGAATATTACATACACATTATAACATAAAAACATTGCACGTAATAATAAATAACCATTGTACCATAAAACAAATGTGCAATACATATAAATCAGGCATCCTTGAGGAAAACTCAAGGATGTGGAGTACTCATCCACTGAAGCACATAACATCAGCATCATTTTGGGCAAATTAAATCACACATGGCGTGTGATTTATTCAAGTGATTCGGGATTCGAAGGGGGATTTCAGCTGCAACTACGTGTTGATGGTGCCCAGCCCACTGTTTGACATGAAAGGCAATCATTCGGGGAAGAGAGAGACCCTATGAACCGCATCATGAACTAAGACGTTCTACCAGAAGTTGTATCTACCTGGAGGAGACAGCACTCTGCTACTTGCTGAACCCGTCACCCCCCCCCCCCCGATCCCCAGTCCCTGCTGCCCCTTCACCCAGTGACTCCAGTGATTTTGACATATACTTGATGTCAGCCCCGATCAGAGCCATTACGTTTGACACAGAGGGGTTTTAAGGGAAAGGGCGGACCTAGTGTCAGGACTCAGCCGTTGGCACGCTGATTGAACTGCTAGGTCTAATCAGTGTCTTCAGATGAAGCTCAGCCAGGGACTCTGGCTAATAGGGCTAATCTGGTACAATAGCAGCACATGAATACAAATACGAGGTTGAGTTAGTTTTTTTTTTAAGTACAGGCTGGAATCGTGGCTGACAGATTGGTTGAATCTCATACTATTTTGGTATCACTAATAATGTGTCCGCTAATTAGGGTAAAAACACAGTTGTCTTTGTCTTGTAAACAACATTCTGATTAGTATGCCGCTGGTGAATTAAATAATAAAATAAACATGTCTTTGCCGACAGTAAAAAATGTGAACAAATCTATTTCCCCTCTGAAGTCTTCCTCCATTGAGTGCCAATTAACTGTGCTTCAAAAAAGATTCTCCAGCATTTCCTTTTAAATTGGGGAATAATATGGTTTTTGCCAAAGGTTTTGGCCCCTAACTGGTTCCCGGGGGACTCTGCGGCTCTCTGGCCCATCCATAACTCAACAACACCTTCTGGGACCGGCACTCTACTTTTATTCCTAACCTCGGAGCTCATTATCAGGCGTCTCTGGGGCGCACCGCTAACCAGAGACAGGAATTAGGAGTCACCAGGAACACTCAGCTCCAGAAATGGATGATACCAGGCAGCAAGATCAGTAGCTCTGGGAGCCCAGGGGAACGGGGTAACTTGCAGAGTAAGATGGTTTTCTAATGTATATTTAGCATTACACCTGCTACGCTTTAGCCCGCTGAGATGCTGTGTGGACTATGAAGATATGTCTTTGCCAGTCATTTTAAAGGATGAAGAACCCTGGGTGCCACTGCGGATGGATGCTCTCTGCATTTAGAAGAGACGCTAGGTCTGGTCGTTGCAGTAATTTCTGCACCCATGCAAAAATAGTCTTGGGTGTTAGCCAAATAAATCTAGCTAGCCTAGCACAGGTCAGTTTAAAACAAGGAGGAATATTGGGCTTAAAGGTTAAAAAGGGATGAAACATTAATTACCATTGTGAAGTTGGATTAATCGATTAATTAAGAAGAACAGTCGCAATACCCAAAGTTAAATTCTGACGAAACCAACCATGGCCTTGGATTATAAGGGGGCTTTGTAACATACCATGGAAGAGCTTTGTTCAGGGTTAGCCCTAGCAAGCGGCGCACTAGTCGTTCCAATATGAACTTATCCAAAAGCCCTAGTCTCCAGGGTGACTTTAGCCGCGGCTAAATAAATGAAATAAATGAAATAAATAAAAGGGGGAGATAAATAAAGCGAGAGGCAAATGATTATGAGAGCGAACGCCTCAGAGGACAGATCTGCCCCCGATTTTTGAATGCAGCAAATTAAATTCCACCGTCAAGTCCCTAATCATTCACAGCAGACGAGAGTGTGCGTTCCCTTCCAGATCAACATGAATCCTTAATGGTTATTGTCTCTGTTAAAATGGGGAAAATTATTGCATTTTAATAAGTCCTCCTTGGGACTTGCTTTGCAACAATAGAGAGCGGCGAATTACCGGAGATGGCTGTTAGCAAACGCAGGGATGGGGTGAGGGGGGGGGGGGGCAATCATGTTACTAAGAGTGACAAGTTAACCTCCACCACCACCACCACCACCACAACCATCACCAACTCCCACCCCTACCCACGGCCCGGCGCACCACCTTCCCCAACCACCCACCCACCCACCCACCCATATGGAGATGGCTCGGGGTGTATTTACCACCAAATTAAGAATGTGCTGCGGGATTAATACGTTTTTTTTTTCTAACACGATGGGAGAATGGAGGGGAAGCTTGGCGGAGGATTTTCATTAAAATGACACATCTGTTCAGCAATTTCGGGCAAAGTAATTCTGCTGAAAGTTTTATCAGCTAATTTTAATTATTCACTCCACTGACTTGAATACAGGATTCATCATGTTGAATTAATACATTCAACACGGTTATTTTTTCCTACTTGCTCCCCAATAGACAGTGGGCGATAGAGTGTGGGAGTGTGGTTAGGTAGGGGGAGGCGTTGGTGGGGGGCAAGAGACAAATTGTATTGTCATGCACTATGGGTTAAATTGTTATTTGTTTATTACAAACCCTATGTGAGATGCTGTATGTAAATATGCGGAGGGGATTTATTTTATATTGTGTATATGAACATGATGATTAAGGGGACAGCGTATAAATATTGCGACGTTAGTCAGTTAAGGGTGGTTCCTACACTTCCTTGAAGTGATAAAAATGATATTTTAGCAGGGAAAGTGATAGAAATGGTTGGTAATGTCACAATACGTTAATATTTTTGTCAAGCTTTACCGGGAAAGACACCACTATATCAAAGTATTTTTAAAACATACTTCAATGAGTTTTTGCTCTTGTCTTTGACTTTTGATGCAGTTCAAACATAGGGGTTTGTATGCAAGTGTAAGACAGAGCTATCTTTCCACTGATATAATCCTTTTGACCAAACTAATTGCACTTATGTGTTTGTAAAAATGCCGTGACCGTATTGTGGTCGCTTGTGTATTCTGAGAACTCTGCAGTCCACTTTGTGTGTTGTAAACATAATAACTTGCTTTGGTGAGGAGATTCATAGGCACATGTTCCAAACCATAATCAACAGGGTTGGTGAGTGAGAGGCGACTAAAAGGTATATTAGTCACATTTGAGAGTCAGAAACACTTGAAAATGTCAAACTTATAGGTCGCAGTCCAAACACAAGCCCCATCGGAGAGCAACGCTAGCTTCTGGAACATGTGATTACATGTGGGATAAAAAAAAATCACAAAGACTTCTCACTCAAAGTGGGGGACAATTCAAAAGATCTCCACCGTTCTACAGCAAAGCCATTCGGGGACTGTTGGCCCTTCTGCTGCTGCTCCTCCTCCTCAAGGGTGGCTGCTAAACTGCTGCTTTCTGCTCTCTGCAGAAACACAAGCTCTGGAAAGCGAAGAAAAGGATCTTTCTCATTCCTCCCCCCTCCCCCCCAAAAAAAAAAAAAAAACGGCCTTTTACCGTCTTATCTCCTCAGGTAACTTTCCTCGGCGAGCCGTCTCCGGGGACTATCACCTTGCCCCGGAGCCCCGATGCACATCAGCACACAGAACAAATGAGACGCCAGAGCTGGGAGACAGACAGATTGCAAAGTGATACCTCTCAAGTATGGCTTTGTGGCTGTGTTCCTCCCCACCCCCCCCCCCCCCCTGTTATTCCTGAGCTGTGTGAAGTGTCCCCGAGGAGCCTTCTAAGGACTGAGAGGGCATGGAGCTTTTCCCGGACAATGGCTGGAAACTGAGAAGAACACAGTTGTGTTAAATAACAGCCTGGGGGTAGAGGAGATTCTCCCTCTCTCTCTCCCTCTCTCTCGCTCTCTCTCTCTCGCTCTCTCTGCTTGCCTGAGACCAAACAGTGGCCAGCGTCAGCTAATCAATTAACCTACATCCTCCCCACCGGAAACCTTGCAGAGAGTGGCCAGGCAGCCATGCATTGTCCATGACACCCAGGCAAACACACACACACAAGCACACACACACACACACACACACACACACACACACACACACACACACACACACACACACACACACACACACACACACACACACACACACACACACACACACACACACACACACACACACACACACACACACACACACACATATAAATAAATAAAGGAAGGAAGGGGGAATAAATCAAACACATATATTTTTGTTTATATATTTGTATATACTCATTTCTTTTTATATACCCCACTTTATTTGTAAGATAACAATAAAGTGGCCTCAATTCAAAATGCAAGAATAAATACGGATGGAGGTGAATCTGGGGGAAAAGGAGGGAACGGGAGTTGTTTTTAATAGTGTGGTTATGGTGAGCGTGGTCGTGGCCCAACGATGCCTAGCATCCATCTGACTGAATGATTGGAAAGCTGTCGTTGACAGCTCTCCGTGCCGCTCCCGTCCTCCTTACAGATGACACACGGCAGAATGTTTTTACCTCTCTGGAGGCCTGTACCGGTTATCAAATTTAATAAATAAAGCGACTGAAATCTGTCAACTCTTCATCTTCCCTGTTCTCCCAGGATTTGCTCGGTCTGGCAAATTACCATTTTCAGGCACCATATTCCCAAGGCACTGTGCTGTTTTTCTTCTCTCTTCCGGAAGGAATCTTATATGAGCACAGCCGAGGGAGTCATTGTTATCCACTTGCAAGTCTCAAGAAAGATAAAAAAAAAAAACTGCCGGCTGTCACAGCTTCCCATTTGAAAATGTACTGCAAGTTCAGAATGTGTATCTGCGTGCATAAGTGTATTTATGTGCATGTTTGTTTATGTGTGTATGTGTGTGTGTGTCTGTTTGTGTATGGTGCTGTTTAAATGCATCAGTGTGTGAAATTCAATTTACACATGTTGGTCTATGTGTGTGTGTGTGTGTGTGTGTATGTCTGTGTTTAAGCACAATGTGCGTGTGTGTCTTTGTTTACTTGTGCGAAACGATATAGGTAAACACCTTTCTAAACGATGCCCTCACAGCACATACTGAGATTGCCAATCATAGTAAATAAGCTAACAGAAAGAGAAAGAGATATGAAGAGGAATATAGAAACATACTGTATACATAAATATAAATATAGAAAGAGAAAGAGAGAGGCAGCTTCTTGAAAAGGAAGGCTAGTTAAAATGAGCAGACAATTTACCTGACGTAAACAAAGTGTTGAGCGGACTTAAAAAGCGGACGATAAATAACGTGTAAAAAAACTGGAAAAGACAAAATGGCTGACACCAGGGTAAAAGTAAATGTAATTATCTATAGCAGCCAAGGACATGAAACGCGTCTCTGGTGTGGCTGGTGTCAAGTGGCTATTTTTAAAGACCACAGAGTAGTGAAGTGAGACCGAAACAATGGAGAGCGACTGCGTCTGCACTTCAGTTAGAGTAAAGGACACGGCAGAGGTTTCCATCTCATAAAATTAATGAATAGCAAATATTCCTTCATACTTTTCACGGACCAGCGAAGCAACACACGGGACTGTTCAAATCACTGCATAAATCACAATTTTTATTGCGGAAAATACAAACCAAATAAAATATAAATAAATCGCTTTTATTACCCAAGGCTCGGAGACAAATATTTAGATTCAATTTAGATGCAAAGTTGTATAAGTCGTGTATACATTTATTTATATATATATGTTTCCGAGAGCATCATTGGAGATATTCATGCATGATAGCTAAAAGTCGTCCCTGCTAGACATCTGCATCATGGCTAGTAGTTTACGCAAAGACAAGAATTGAATTTGCATAACTTACTTTGCTCAGAATAATGACAAAACCGGGAGGCTAGACGGCATGGATGTTGTGATTTCATTTGTGGGATGCAGTTTAAAAAATGAGACTATATTAAGTATATATTTACATACGGTTCTTATTGGAAAGCTTAATGGAGCTATTTAATCCATTTCTAAGAAAGGCAGAAAGCATTGACCGTTTGACCTCTTCGTGGCTGAATGATGTCAGACTCTTTGTTTCCCCGCTTTTTTCCATTAGAAAAAAATAATAATTATCCTGTATGTAACATTGAACTTACCTTTGTTAAATACACATACCAATGGCAGTCTTATTCCCCCTTATAATAAGGCTTATTATCATCGGCAGCGCTCTGTGATCATTTTTTAATGAAAATGGACTAATTCAATGTGCTCAGTTGGGTGCCGATTGGAGTCTCACTTCTTACAAAGGTGTAGAAAGCCAACAGAGGCAGCTCACCTGCTTCATACAAGTGGATAATCCTTAGCCAGACTTGAGCAAGACTCTCCGATTGTGCACCCACACAAACTTCCGACACAAATGGTAATTAACTGAACTTCTACTTCTTCTGTTCGGTATGAAAAAACGAACACGGTGGCATCGTCCCCGAGAGGGATAAAATGCCTTTTGCGCCGGTGAAAGCACGCGCAGGCTCTGTAACACTGCGCTTGATAGCTTAATATTCGTCTCCAAAATCCTGACACAATTGGAAAAGCTTCGCCTGTGTAGCTTAAAGCAGGATAGGGAGGTTACCCACTCTGCAACCCAACCTGAGGTGGGTAATTGGCCCTGGTTCCATCCCAATCCAGTTGCCCTAAACTGTATGTAATCCACTCAACCAGCCCGTCACACCAACAATGAAGCCGCCCCCTCCAACCCCTGGGACCTGCCAAGGATAACGCAGGTACACTTTAATAGTCTGTACCTGGGCTCCTACAGTGCCCATTATCCACTAATCCACATCCAAGCAGAACCTTTAAGTAGTTTCTAAAAGG
>OLKM01000011.1:422881-437881 GCA_900291075.1 Melanogrammus aeglefinus
GAATGATCAAATACAATAAGGAAAAGCAGAGTTAACGTTTATGATTAGCTTTTGTGTGCTTTGAAGTCGGAAGACGTCATAAAATAACCTCCTTTTTGGAACATTTTGTGAAGACCAGGGACAATTAAATGACGTGACCTGAATTATACAAGGATACTATATAATTGTATAATATCCTATTTAATTGTGGTCTACTTTAGTTTTTATGGTTGTTCAGCAGATTTTTTTTTTTTTTTTAAGGAAGAACACAGAGACAGCTCAACTGTCTGCTTTGGCCGTGCACGCAGAGGTTAATTATTTCCTTAATTACACTGCGCAGCGTCAAACATGTTTCCCTACTAAATGACTAAAGTTGAAATTAACTGTGGACTGTATTAACCACGAAGGGTTATTCCTATCCAACGTAAAAAAAAATACTGAGCCTGTTTAACACATAGTACAGATAAAAAGTAATTACTCCAAAAGCGTTTCCTCTCACTACCTCCGAGCCACTGCAATCTACTGGACAAAATTCACACAGAATAAGCCGTCAAAAGTGTAATTATGTACACTAGTTGCCCTCATGCAAACCGAAAGGAGCCCTAGAGTGGATTGTCCTTGTGTGGGCCAAAAGTGTGGGTCAGGCTGCAGTATGCTCCGGCAGAGTCCATGATCTCATGGCAGAGAGCGCTTGGCTCCCTCTCTGTCTCTGGGTACACAAGGGAGCCGAGTGCCATGCCCCTCGCTGCTTGATTATTACACCTCTGTCTGGCTGCCAGCTCTCCCTGCCCTCCACACATTGATCTCATTTGGCCAGGAGATAAGGCCAGGGGTGCACGAGGGCTCGGAATCAGATGGCCCTTCCCTCCGGCTTGGCTAATTTCCCTCCTTGCTGGGCCGAGCGGGCCCAAGGCCAACAGGGCAGGCCAAGGTTAATCCTGTCCAATCCCCTGTCCTATGTGGAGCCAGTATTGCCCTCTACGCTCCGCTTGTTTCCCATAGCGTGGGGTGGATTTGGTTTTGACACGTCCAAACCAATAATCTAATGATCCATTAATGTGTTGAATGACCATGTGAGCTTTCATTATGCATCCCTCTATTCGACATTTTGGAGTATGCATTTTGGAGAAGTGAGGATTAGCCCCTTTACCAACACATAATACAATATTTGTACTATTAACATTTGTTTTAGTTAACTGGAACACATTTAAAGCTAAATATCCAATGAAAAGCAATCAGAGTGCAAAATATCAACCTTGATTGTCAGAGATACAGTAAATAAATATAAGTAATACAAGTACTGATAAATACTAATCGTATTGAGCTTAATGCGCATCTGTATAAATGTGTACATTCTCGTCACTTTAATTATTATTATCAGAAACCATCTGCCAACGGTTTTAAATTTATAGATTCCAAGCCATACATCTGGCTGGTTAACCATCATGATTCAAATATGGCGTACATTTAAAATGGATCAACAACACATTTAAAACGGATCAACAATACAGGAGGATGGGCTGATGGGGAAGTAATGAAAAGTATATATTTGTGTAAAAATTTCATTTTTTCTTTGATGTGGGCGCGCTCCGGGTCTATTTAAAATGCCCCTCAGATTAGTCTTCCCACTCCCCACTACCCCACTTCTGTCTCCAACATAATACAGTCAGAGACGGGATTTGACTGCAGGAACCAGGTCTCTGAGTCTGCTCTGTGCGACTCATTCACAGTGAATGACATGGTATTAAAGCAAGGACTGCAGGAATTGGGTGTATGTGCGTGTTAGCGTGTGTTTGCGCATGTGTGTGTGCGCATGTGTGTGTGTTTTGAGAGAGAAAGGGGGTGCATCCCATGGGAAATACTAATCTCCTTATTGCATTCACTTATTCAATTCCTTGCGTTAATATCCTCCATAATCAGAACGTGCCATGTGACAAAAAAAGGCTTTATGTGTCGTCTGATTCTGAATGACAGGCGAGCATAGACAGTCACCTGGGAGGAGGTCTCAGTTGGCAGCACCAGATCAAAGCTTTGCTTCTGGAGATTAATCATTGATCCGATGTACTACAAATAAACTTGAAAGCGGAAGCCTATGTTTGTGCAGAATTATCCATTGATCATACATGGCACTTGACGGTTGCAGCGCCACTGGTGATATCACTCCACCGCTAATCCCACTGAAATCTCTTTGAAACGGGATAAGACTATACTATAGAGATTCAATACATAGACTGAGTACAGTCCATCTATTGTTGGATCAATGGTAACAGCAGTACTTTTGTTTTTTTTATGAAGAGGCGATACAATACCGATTGATGACAGATAAAAAAGACTAGGGAGGTTTGGGAGCGAAGTACATGACACGTAAAGAAGAGTTTGACACCGTAAACAAGGGAGAGACTCGTGAAATTGTTTTACCTGCGCCAAACCAGGCCCCAAGACACTGAAGGAGAGAAAGAAAGAGGAAAACAATGGATTAACATGAGAAAGACGAAGAAAAGCAATCCCAAAGCGAAACCCTGAAATACCAAAGGAGGAGGATCCAGGTTTAAGATAGTAAAAGCCTCCGCCAATTTTCTGTTTCAACTGTCTGGAGCTGCTGATTAGCAGGAGCCTGAGGAAGACGCCACTAACGAGTTCAAACTTTTATTCAAATGACTTTTCTGAACCATGAATTTCCAGGACTTGCCGCGCAGAATGGGGGGAGAACCATCTCACGGCGATGCAGAAAGTGCGCTACCGAAATGTTCATCTCGAGGGCAGCGACCCAGAATTGATCTCTCGATGCCAGACGGAACTTGAGCACTGATCATCAGGGCTGCAGTAAAACACATACAAAAGAAATCAGTGTAAGAGAGGAAGCCAGGGGAGTCTGGATGTAGAGTCTCTGGTGTCATAAAGGCGGTGGTAAAACAGCAGGCCCCCCAGGTTTTCAGGCTCCTGACAAGATTACAGGATTGATAAGTGCAAGATAAAACAATATACAGAAGAAAAAAAGAGAAAGAAAATCATTTCTCAATGCTACCTCTATTTACCGAGAACCTACCGGATCCCATGGGTGGGGAAACAAATGAAAATGTTATTCTCTCCTCATGAACTCCTACCTAGTCTGGTTTTTCACTCCTGGCAATTTCATTTCGCTACCAAATTTGACTTAAGCCCACGACTTGAGGGAAATAACGTCGCTGGAATAATCTTCTGCTCCTCTAATTCCAGCAGCAATATCTCACCGTTGCTCCCTATCTGTCAGTCTGTCTTTCAATGCATCCTTCCATCTATCTGTTTATTTTTTGGGGATTCAGTTGCCTTGCGGTTTAGAAAGGGAAATTGTGGCTGGCTTCTAAAATAGAAGAGATGTGACATGCAATGCCTCACAGTAATCCAGCCAGACACTCAGGTCCTGAATAAGATAGAACATGCCCTTCTCTTGCACTTGGGGGCGGGGGGGGGGGGGAGGGAAGAGAGTAGGGCCCTAATGCACACAGACAGCGTTGTAAAGTGTTGCCCGTCAAACGACGGGCACAAGCGTGCCGTTCAAAACACATGAAGTACATAATGTTAGCTCTGATATTTGCCCGTCGTAAGACTCAAATTGTGTTAAATCACAATCTGACATGTTTGTTGTTCCCCATCATTTATTGCATGGCCTTGCTGTCATTCTTCAAACAGATCCATAGTTATTTACGTTGTACTTTGGCGTGGACTTTGGACTACCACGCGCGGTAATGACTATCAGTACACCTCTCATGGTACCAGTCAAGGAGGGCAAATAATGATGGAGCTACTATAATATTTTCACGCATATGAATGAAATACAGTTTATAGTTGTATTAAGTAGTGATGTGTTAAAACGGTTACTATCGGGAAGACAGCCTAGACCTAGTCCCCTTTGAGCCATAGTCAAGCGAGGACAACGTATGCTGCACGGATCCCACAGACTTAAAATAGGCAAAATAGTGGCAGGAGGCCTGAACGCATGTCCACCTCGCCTTTGTTGTGTGGGCGTGGACGCGGGGGTGGGGGGGTGAGAAGGTGAATGTATTACAGCCTGTGCACCCCTGTGTAAGGTGTGTTCACGTGGGTGTTGACCGATGCGGAGCGTGTGGGGGGCAATGTCAGTCGATGAACAACTCCCTTCACAAAAGAAAATGCATCACTTCCCCTTTCCTCCTCCCTACAGCCAGCTCCCACAGAGGGTCTCATCGCTATGGCAACCGGCGCCTCTCTCTCTCTCTCTCTCTCTCTCTCTCTCTCTCTCTCTCTCTCTCTCTCTCTCTCTCTCTCTCTCTCTCTCTCTCTCTCTCTCTCTCTCTCTCTCTCTCCTCTCTCTCTCTCTCTCTCTCTCTCTCTCTCTCTCTCTCTCTCTCTCTCTCTCTCTCTCCCCTTGGGCTCTGCATGCGTCCAATCAGAGGGAGACCTTTGTAGAGATTACTCCAGGCTCCCTTTATTCAACATACCCCACTGGAGCAGCCTTCACAGTAAAAGCGTTGGAACAAAGAGATTGGGGACTATGCTTCGTCGTCGCTCTGCTACGAGTGTGAAAAAAACAGGGGGCTATGGGGGGGTCGCGTTATGGGAGAAAGCAGAGACGGTACGACGCCCAGAGCCGAGAATCGTGCCATACAAGCCAGAGCAGGGTGACAGTGCGTAGCTGAGGCTAATTTAATTGGAAATGATGCAGAATAGGATTTGTTATTGGAAGCGCCAGAGCCGACGCAGTTGGCACGTATCATGTGGCTTTGGCGACGGTTTCGAAGCTTGATAGGTTAGAATAGATTCCGGCTGAGCCTATTTATGTCATTCCTGAAAACATATGGATGGGATCGGGCTAGCTCGATAACGGCAACCTTCAACAATGACATTGGACACCGCTCCTGCAGCCCATTAATCTTCCATGAGAACAGATCCATCATCCGCGGTACAGGACAGAGCGCGGTTCTCCAGCATCAGAGTATTTAGCCCACTATCTCCACTCTGTATCACTTTCCACAATTAAAGAGGATCACTTTGCTGGGGTATGCACTAACATGAAAACGGTAAAGGTCGTGCTGTTGTCGATGCTGGCCACGTGTGGGTTTGGCCTGAGGCCCCGTGGCTCTTTACAACGACCCTTCAGGAAAGAACAGGCCTCAAGTAACACCAGCCTGACCCATGGCTTTGCATTCCCTACTTGCTGCACTCAGGTCAGTTGTACGCACAATCAAACCGACTAATCTCCTGCAATTCTGTAATTACAGATTTGGTTGATTAGAACTGTCAAGTGTGAGTTAAACCCTTGTGAAGGCAGGCAGGGAACCAAGCGTGGCCCAAGTACTTGTGGAGGGGGGACAAGCAGTCCAGCAGGGGCCACTCCTGGGCCCCTGATGGACATACCGCTGGTGGGGGAATGGCACCGCGACTGAGGGCCGGCATAATGCTGCCTGACTGCCATGTCACAAATTGTCACAATCTGTTCTTCAAAATCCGACTCCAGGCAAGTGAGGAAGAGAGAGAGACACCGAGGATAAGAGGGAGTGAGAGGTTGGAGCTGAAGTGCCAGAGGTGGAAATATGCATGTCTGGTCACTTCTGTGGAGACAGCCTATTCATCTGACTGATTTGCAGACAAAGCCGAGGATGAATACAAAGTCCTCTACAGTGCTCATCTTTTGCCAAACTAGCTTCGCCAGGAGCAGTACAGCCCGGCTCAGTGAAAAGAAACATTAAGACCAAAGCAATCCACTGATGATGGATATTCTTTGATGCCTCATTCCTTTCAATAGATACTTTAGTAGTCTTTTGTCCTCTTTTGTTCTCCGGTTTGTGTATTAAAGAAGACGGCGGTGACACCTTACAAATATCAAACCGTATTACATATCATCCATACACAAATACGTTTTTAGGTGTACAACGTTTGTAGAACGATGGCTATCAGGGGAGGTTTACCTTTTTTTATGGTTTTTCCCAAAAGCATGACCGATTCAGTGTTCAACCGTTGTTTGCCCTTCCTACTCACTACACTGGTCTGAGCAGCACCTTAGACCTGATAATAATGAGGTAATTATAGATACAACATTACAACGGCCGTATCTAAAAGCTAGTCTATCTAATAAGGGGCATTTAAAATGACCAAGTGTCTCTGAGAGAGAAGGAGTAGAGAAGGGGAAGCGCAGAGAGATAGATAAATAGCCAGGGCGAGAGAGTGTGAAAGAGAACACGAATGAGAAAGAGAGAGAGAGAGGGAGAGAAAGCCAGAGAGAGGGATAGAGAGAGAGCGTGAAAGACAGCAATGGATAATTGATGCGAGCCATTACAAGTTCTGTGTCAGTGCAAATTGGTCAGCATATCTGGACATGTAGGGAGACTGCGACCTCATTTACATCCGAGTGTCAGGAAATAATTGCAGAATGTACCGTGGAGGTGGGACAGACACGGGTTGATGCACACTGACCACGTTGCATAAGCAGTTCACCGGGGTGACCAGACCCCGGGGGACAAAGAGAGAGAGATCATTCTTCGACGGGTTCCCTCCGAGCATACCTCATGGTAAGCGTCGGGTAAAAAAAAGAATATGGCCCTGTTTCAAAACGCAGAAGAAAAACCTCCTGGTGACAGCCGTCTTCAACAACAACAAAGTCCTTTTCTGTATGCTATGTAATCAGTTTCCAGAGGTCGTAATTTGAGCATTTGAAATGGTTTGAGCACATGCGTGCGGCATTCCAACGAGTCGGTCATGTTTAAATCAGAGGAGGCCGTAATAACGGGCCTGGAGTTTTACTGGCCAGGAGGGAGATGTTAGCTCCGTGTTCGCCGCAACCGCTTCAAAAGGCCTGTCATGATGACGGCTTCGACGTCTCGCCGTATCACTTCCAGATGTGTCATTACACCACAACTTGCAAAGACCTCACCGCAATCGGACCTGCACATGCGAGCAGGGCCAGGATAAACACGGAGGGATTTGACGAACCCACAGTTTTCACATTTTCATTCCAGCTGGAACAGAAAAACTCACAAGAGTCCACACAGGATGAGTAACAAGTAAAACCAATTAACTGCCAGCGGTGCTACAACCAATCTAGATACAGCACTCTTTGAGAAGACTCAACACACGTAGCTGCCTGAAGACATTTAAGCACATACTGTGTCTTGCAATGGAATATTCCATCCCGAAAACCCCCGAACATGTGATAGTAGAAAAGTAGTAGTCATAGTAGTAGTAATAGTAGTCTGGATTTATCCTGTAACTTTCCATTTGTCTCTGATTCACAGCAGCTGAACAAACTTGGTGAGCTTTAGTCACTGAATGGTTTTGGATGCCAAAAAAAGAAGAACAAATTGCCATTAAAAATAGGGGATGCGTTCTATGGCAATGGAGTCTAATCTTTCATCAAGATGGTTGTGGAAGGCTCGCCCAATCCTCCCGGAGTCTTGCTCCCTTGAACCCACCCTTCATCAAGCGCCTTGGGTGGGGAAGGAAAGAGGAAGGGAAAAAAAGGGTAGCGCTGTTTACTCGCAAACCGAGGCCCCGTAATTGCCAATTTATTTGATAGGCAGCTGGGTAATGGTGGCATTTCACCCCTTGCCGCAGAGACTAAATGTGATTGTGACTAAGTGATTCATCCCGGGCTCCCTTGCCCTCCCCCGATCTGGGAGACTCCCTCGCTCTGCCCGGGACTGGCTGCCTGTCTGAACGCCTGCCACCCAGATGTAGACTGCAGGGATAGGGAGGGGGGGAGTCAGGGGTACTGTGGAGGGAGGTTTGGCGTTGTGGTGGTGGTGGTGGTGGTGGTGGTGGTGGTGGTGGTGGTGGGGGAGGGGGTGTGGTTCTCGCCATGTCAGCTTCAAACAAACCCAAAGGGGAAGCTGGCGCTTCAGAGCAAATACCGCTAAGCCTGCCAATTTGAGCGAGCGTTTGGGGCCGGGGCAAACACGGCCAAGCTGATGTGCCATTTGTAGAACTTAATGAGCTGGCAGCACTCGGAAAATTGGAATGGAAGAGAGGGAGAAGGAGAGAGAGAGAGAGAGAGAGAGAGAGCTGGCAGCACTCGGAAGAGAGGAGATGAGAAGAGAGAGAGAGAGAGAGAAGAGAGAGAGAGAGAGAGAGAGAGAGAGAGAGAGAGAGAGAGAGAGAGAGAGAGAGAGAGCGAGAGAGCAAGGGTGGCCAGCGCTGACCTTTCGCGGCCCGGTTCCCCCTCTCAGGCAGAGCGGAGGACGTGGGGCCCAGTCACCGAGGAGTCACAGAGGACGGGCACGGCGCCTTCAGCAAATATCATTAGCACAACGTTGGTTTACTGAATAGTCAGGGTAATAGCTAGCCCCCCCCACCCCTCGAACGCCTGCACGGTAGATGCAAAATGTAATGTTTTATCTTTGTAGATTAGGTTTTTCTACCCGCAACCTCGCAGATTTCTATGTTGGCCGTGACTAATAGGGAGTACAAATAGCAGCCTGCACAAAAAAACAATGTTTACGGCCCATGTATCTCGAAGCACATGTCACGGGTTATTCCTAATAAAGAAATATGAACACCTCTTGAAGACGGAGTAAACATTGCCCCGTTAATAGCGTTTAATCACCTTCCGGTGATCAGAGTTAAAATGAGCAAATAACTACTTAGAAAGCACAAGGCGAAAAATATTAATCAGAACATATTCATGATCTTGACTTTTCAAGACGGTTCCAATTGACGTCTTGAGTGGCCCACAATTCCAAGTCTCCAGCTCACTGTCAGCACGAGCGCCAAACAAACACACACATGCCGCCAAGTCTTGTGGGATGATGGCCCAGCTTCAAGGTAGGGAAGAAGGATTGGGGTTGCATCCCCTGGATGGAGGATTGTGGGGGTGGTACGGTGTGGATTAGAGGGACCCCAGATCCGGGGAACATTTGTTTGTTCCAAAGAATAAATGGAAGGCTTTTAGTTGAAACATGTTGAGATTCCAAACCAATGTTACAAAACAAAGCAAGTCACTGTGACGAGACCCAACCACGCTCATCCCGGCTTTATGTGCAACCGCCAAACCAAAACAGTGGAATTTGTGGAATTGCTAGGTAAGTATAGTGTATGGGAATACGCATTCTTGAATGTGTACTGCGACTCAAAGAAGTCTGAAAGACAATATTTAACATTGGTTAAATGCATGGCTCACATGTACACTGATAAATGACTTAAGTTTAGATAATAGATATACATACATTACAAACATGTGAAGGCCCGACCGTGCACATTGATAGATCAATGCAGTTTGTACACACAAATCCTCTGTCCAGTTGTTGTCACAACAGACCTTGTGTTCCCAAAGCCCTGTGTCCTTCGACGTGACTCTGTGAGTATTACTTCAACTCCAGTCGTCAACATGGCATTCCTTATTGCGTTTCATGGCCAGTCGAGCAGCGTAAAAGCGACACGCAGGACCCCGGTTCTGCCTCGGTTGATCTGCCACGTCTCGCTCCCCAAGACTGCACCGTCCTCGTGGGCTGACAGCCTCAATTACGTCCAGCTATCTGCTCATCGCACCGCGGGCTTCTCCACACAAATCAAAAGGGACCCGGACCGGCAGTCTGTTCCAGACAAAAGTCTGGCCTATCCTGTGGCAGGGCTAGCCCTCATGGCTATCTCTCGCTCTCTCTCTCTCTCTCTCCCCTCTCGGGCATTACAACTTCAGTGGAATATGTGAACACGGGGAAACAGCAGGGCCCCCCTGAGCATGGCTCTTTCTTCCTGTGTCACTGAAACACTTCTGACTTTCGTGCACGGCAAGGGAGTCACTGAGCCCTTCAACTTCCACCATCAACGCTTGGAGTCTTTGTATGTATGTGTGTGTGTGTGTGTGTGTGTGTGAGTATGTGTGTGTGTGGGTGTGTGTGTGTGTGTGTGAGTTTGCTTGTGTTGGTGTGTTTGTGTATTTTTGTGTGTGCGTGTGCATATGCAGCCCGTGTGTGTGTGTGATGACGCACCCCAGCGCACTGTGGGATGTTGTGAGACATGCATATGATTTATCTGCTTGGTCGATCTCGGTACGCTGTGAAGAGTGCACTGGGGCCATGTTAACTCCTGCAGGAGTAGATATGACATCCTAACAACAATAGCACTTACCTTTATCACTTGCGAGTGCGAGGCAAAAGCACCTGCATAACGAACTGCATGTCAATGTGTGGCGGAACTTGTTTTTGTGTTTTTTTATATTCTGTTTTAAAACAGATACCATGATAACGACACACTCGTTATCATGGTGCCTGGCACATTTTCAAAGCGTGGTCTGACAATATACATAGGGTCAGGGCAACACAAAGGTGCGTTGCATGTGAAATAGAAAACAAGTGGTAGAAACAGCCAGACTTAGCCCTCATTAAGATGCTTTTCTCTGGGGAAAAAGCATATCATTTTCTTAGGTGGTCTACTACGATGTACTTGTATCATTGAATGATGTAAGTGGATCATTGAACATTATTATTGTTGGTTAATGTTACCGTGTATGAAGTATTTCTGAGAAGAAATTGTTCTCCTTCATTCATATGCCGCTCGTTCTCAAATGATCAAAACTGCACAAGGGCTGTGACTAACATGCGTGCATGACTAACATTTGATGTGCTTTGAGCTGTGGTTTTGATTTTAGAACAGCTTCTAATATATACAGTATATATATATATACATATACATAAATATATATATTTTTAGATAAAGTGTGTGTCAGCTGTAGCCAGTGTGTGGGTGGGGTGGGTACTCACGTCTGTCAGTCTGTCCCTGGAGCTGCTCCGGATGGACGGCTTCGACTCACCGCTCACACTCCCGCTGTCGCTGTCCTTGCAGTTGTTCTGCCCATGTCTCAGCTGCCAGGGAACACGACACAAGAACACAGACAAAGTTAATAAAAAGCACGCCAGTAGTTAGCTTGTGTCCGTTGTGTGAACGCACCCGGACGAGACATGCTTGAATGAAAAAAAAACTTGAATCTAATTTGACATTTTTTTTCCCAGCATGTCCACTTGTGACAAAGGGATACATTTGACTGCATACACTATGCCAAGTGGTGTATGCAAGCTAGCTTCCCTGCTCCGAAATAACATTTATTTTCCAATTAGTTCACATTCAGTCGGGTAAATTCCCATGGAAAGGTTCCCATATTCCCCGGGTTCTGCAACCCCCTTCACATGGCTTGGTTTGGAACGCGCCCGACCGAAGTCACTCCATGAATATGTTAGGACCGCATGGCAGGACACGGCGTCCCTGTAAATTGCTCACGTCTTGCCCATGCCCACTGAGCCGCCTATTGAACAGCCGCCGGCTCGCCCTGCCAGGGGAGCGGACGCCATCTTTCCTGGCAACATCGAATGGAGGACTGGGCGGGAGCATAGAAAACCGGAGGGGGGGGGGACAAAAGCTTTTTTTTCCCTCCCTGAGTCTTCCTCACATGGGGGGGGGGCCCCCGAGTGTCTGAGCAGACAGCGCACGCTGTGGCCACGGGGGCCTGCCAGCGTTATTCTTACCGCTTCTCCATCGATAGCAACGGTCGATAGAGACAACAGCAACACAGAGGGGGGGGGGGGGGGGGGGCCAGGGGTAGAGAGAGTGCCAATCGGGGAAAGGGGGCTGCTGGCCAGCGTAACAGGGACCAGAAAATAAATGAAGGGGCGACATGGAGGAACGAGGGAAGGGGGGAAAAAAAAAAATATCCCTACGACCGCCCGCGAATAAATGAAGGGGCGACATGGCAGGAACGAGGCAGCGACTGAACAAAGTCCTACTTTGTTCAGTCGCTCCCTCGTTCCTGCCATGTCGTCCCTTCATTTATTCGCGGGCGGTCGTAGAGATCGGGGTCTCTCGTCGTGTCGAGGTTCATTCATGTGCTCTGTGTGAGCCTCCAGAGCTGGGTGCCAGGGGCCGCTGGAGGCTGGGCGTTCTGGGGGTTCATTTCAAAGCACAAAACAGGGCTTGCTTAAGACAGTGCGCCCGTGAACGGACGCCGGTCTGAGCAGAGCGCCCCCCCCCCAAAAACAGCAGCAGGAGAGGACAGTCTCGCTGCAGTGTGGTTATCAATGTTTTATATGTTATAGATATATTCCAATGTTCATATTCCAGGTAGGGGTCCATTGAGGACTTGCCGGGCAACAGTGGAGGGAATACCCAAAGAGCCCTTGAGTGGAGTGCATAATTAAAATTAAAATGTTCCCTTTTCTGTAGCCATTAGCAGTGTGAAAGGAATCCTCTTCCTTGGGAGAATTGCATGATGGGTAGGAGGCGTGCGGCTATGCCGGAGTGCTGAATGTGATAAGAGAGTCGGAGCACAGGGACTGGCAGATGGGCTCGGGAGTGTGTGTGTGTGTGTGTGTGTGTGTGTGTGTTGTGTGTGTGTGTGTGTGTGTGTGTGTGTGTGTGTGTGTGTGTGTGTGTGTGTGTGTGTGTGTGTGTGCTGTTTGTCTGTGTGCATTTGTGTGTTCTCTGAGAAGGGAAAGAGCTGGGGCCACACAAGAAGGAGGCACAACAGGCATGTAGGCGCACACACACACACACACACACACACACACACACACACACACACACACACACACACACACACACACACACACACACACACACACACACACACACACACACACACACACACACACACACACACACACAGGGCCCCAGTGCTGTGATAAGACTAATTACCTTCAGCGCATTTTTATTCCCACAAAAACGACTGCAGTTTTTCTCGTTTGCTTGCAAATGCCACCTTCTCTAAGGGGAGCGTATATATTTAGCGCGAGAAAAAAATTCTTTGTAAAACATCTCATCCATCCGTGAACCCCTGAGTGATGGGGAATGAAAAGGGCAAACGGAAACGCGCTCACCATTTGGCCTCATCAGATGCAAACACACAACACCACATCCATTGACCACACACAAATACATACACTGACTGCCAACTGTGGCTTCAATTAGTAGCAAACTAGAACCAAACCTATACACGGTGAAGCTAATTTTTCACGTTTAAGCATAGATCTTTCAGGAGACAAAAACGCCAAATTGCCACACGCATCAACTCCAATTCTTGTTGGAACCAAGCTAGATTAATAAAAACGTCCAACAAATGATGTCTCCCGCACAGGTAACACACTATCCATTACTCCCCTTGAAGCTTCTTGAGAAATCAGAAATGGTGTACAAATTGGACTCTGTATAATGACCCGAGATTTAATGTCTAATAAAGACGGTCCAATAAAGAGTGTCTCGTCTTCCAAGGATATTACATCGCTGGGGATGACATGATTACACAGCGATTTGAAAACGAATCCCCTCGGCTTGTTCCCTTTAATATCCCCCTCAGCTCCTTTAAATTACTTCAGAGAAGCACCGCCCCACACACACACCCGCCACACAACCCCCCCTTCCCCCCATCCATCCCAACTGTCCACCCCCACGACGCAATTAAATGTGATTTGATGAGGTGATTAATGGAGGCGTTAATCCTATAGATGGACTCGTAGTGGTCAATTGATGAAGTGAAACTGAACGTGAATGGTGAGATGGTTAAGGCCGAGTGACAAACGTGTGTGTGTGTGTGTGTGTGTGTGTGTGTGTGTGTGTGTGTGTGTGTGTGTGTGTGTGTGTGTGTGTGTGTGTGTGTGTGTGTGTGTGTGTGTGTGTGTGTGTGTGTGTTTGTGTGTGTGTGTATGCTGCTGGCACGTTTGCAAATCCTTTTGCTATTAATTTTGTTGCACACACGATGACGATTTTGGGTGCTATAGAACGATTTTTAGGTTTTCATTTTTATTATTGATATAACTATTATTATTACGTATACCCAGAGTATCTGTGGATACCTATTATTATTATGATCATGAGCGTATTCCCTTTAGAATATAATCAACCTGAAGCCTGGGATTGATTGCAATTGGCACAGAACGGAGTGAAAGAGACAGTGCAGTAGGAAAGAGAACTGCATGCTGTTGTGCGCATGGGACTAACGCTGTGTGCTAGTCTGCAGCAACATTGGCCTACAAAGACATTAATTAAGAGGCAGGTTGAGGCATAAGGATGGATTCATTTAATGACCTTCTGCACAGCCTGGGTTAAGGCTTCCCCTGCAGGAAGATAACAAACAGATGGTTTTAATATTCCAGAGGCTAATTTCACAACAATTAAAGACACAGCAAGACATTAGCATCTAATGAAACATTTAAACTACCACTAAGTGCATCTGCCATCAATTTCTGCACAGTGAGGTCTTGTTTTCTTGCAATCTGTTCCGTGTAAGGGGAATAAAGTTCTTATTCTCAGCAGCCTGCATTTAGTGAAGTATTGAATCAACAACTGTTTTCAATCAGCAGCCAGTGTGATACTTTGGTATCGCAGCTGAGCACACAGCATGGTGTGAGACACCCTGAGTGCATCAAAAATACATTTAACATTTGGTAGGAATCCTTATTCATATTGGATATTTAAGTATTTAATTGAAACATTTTGTTGTTGTTGAAAAAATGTATTCGGTTGCTTGCTGAGAAATAAACTTTCGATGGTGCATTCCTCATCTGAAAGCCAACCAGATTGTAAGATGGTGACTGTGGAGCGAATCCTATGAGAATACTTGTATTAACTTTGCTTTTTGCATTTGCAAACCGATCTTTACTCAAACCATTTCTGGCCCCCACAAATAAATAAATAAATTAACGGTTTCACTATGAAGGTCTCGCAGTTTCTATAAAAAAAGTTCAACAATGCTTAAAAACTTCATTTCACTGAACAGTGTAGCGCTATTGTGTTGGCAGTGGAGAAGCACCATTTCCCCGTGTTGGAGATCAGTGCTGGAGCTCAGACCCTGAACTACAGAAGCTCATCAATAGCGGGGTTCCTGGCAGCATCCTTGTTTATTGGCTACATGGAATTCCAAAGAGTGCTTCTGGACCTGTTCACCTTGCCCAAAGTGCACACCTTAAAAATATACAAAAACAGCTCCATGAAAGACTTTAGAAAAGGAATCAATACAATATGGAATGTTTTCATTCCAGCGGCTGCCGTCAGGGGCAGCTGAGAGGGACTGAAACACCCAGCCACAGGACG
>OLKM01000011.1:442881-445353 GCA_900291075.1 Melanogrammus aeglefinus
CAAAAAAGCTAATTCTGAAGTATGCACGCTTTGGTACAAAATTCTACCTGTAGCAAATAATTGGCTGTACTAACCACACCTAATTTATGTACATATATTAACATTTAAAGGTTAGAAGAATGTTACTTAAGACGCTTCGTTTGTAGGCTGTAACTGTGGCAGCCCTATGCTGGCCTGTACGCCCCAGCTCCTAACTAATCTTAATGTAATATGGATATTTTTGTAAAACACTTAACTGCGTGTTTCCTTGCCTCATTATAACTGCCAATCACGCTTTACCAGTCGCGATGTTGGTAACTGAATTATTCTACAGCACGCAATGTTTTTAAGATAGTATATTGATTTATGACCCAAGCAATGCTTTTTAGAAGAAGAAGCGGGGCGAAAATGAACTTTACATGTCATACCCAAATGAACGACGATTAAAAAGGACAAAACAATTAAGTGAGTGGCTTTTTTCCGTTGAAAATACATTGTGAAATGCTTTCAAATGACTTCAAGTGGGCCAATCCAAGCATGTTCCCATCTGCCTATATTTAACCGAGGGACGTGAAAGACAAAACCATGGCTCTTCCTGCAGATGCTAGTCCCAAGCTGGCAGGTGGATAGCGCCATTTGGGAAATGCTCTGTCCCGCCAATCAAACACATTTTCTTGGCAGCCGTGGCAGTGTTGACAAAAACGGACCCACTGCCTCTCAGCTTACCTGTATTTAGATCCATGTGTGTCATGCTATTCGGGGGGCAAGGGGGGGGGGAGGTATTAGAGGACGATGTGGACAGCTGAGAGAATATACTTTTCCCTTTTGGCTGACCTACTGCGTCGGCTCCAAGGCCGGGGGCCGTTACCGCCCCCGTTGTAAACTTCCTCATTCAAGCGCCTTCGAGAAATGCACATCTGTCATCTTTAAAGCCATAAAACCCGGACAGGCCCACGATAGCCGTGCACTCATGCGAGCGAGACTACGGTGGGTAAGCGACGCCAACATCTGAGCTTTTTTTTTTTATTTGTTTCCTAAATGATGCGAGCGGCGGTGTAAAAGAAAAAAGCTATAAAACAAAAAAAGGGAACATAAAAAAAAGACGCAATTATAAAATAAATACTCCTCTGTATTTTGTATCATTAAGATTATGCATTGTTTGCTGGGGCGGTTCACAAACAGACATAGTTCACTCATACGGAATGCTCACATCGTTGACGTGTGATGGCACATTCATATCCGCAATGAGGATACACTATTCCCAGCGGCATCGCCGTGCACATTGACGGTGTACTTGTTTTCCTTTCTTCTGCCCGGTTGTAAAAGTGCTGCCAGAACGTGGCCATAAGGGCCCGAAAGGCAGCGAAAACGCAGTCGATATCAGCAAAGGCGTCCCCCACAACAACCCCCCCCCCCCCCCCCCCCCAGCATTCTTCCACCTCCTGCGAATTACGTCTTCCCCTGTGTTCACACACAACTAGGTATCACCACCTTCCACTGCTCCTTCCACTGCTCTTACGGTTAGAGAACAACTAGTTCACGTAGGAGGCAAACCAGTACACCAACGTCGTTACATTCAGGTTGTCACGGATGATTAGAAATGTGAAGGGATGTTTGATGGGAACCAAATATCTGCTATCCATCTCATTCTATGTAACAGGTGCATGTAAGGGCATTGTAGGAGTCGGTTTTGTGTTTGTGTTTTCAAGAATTTTTTCAATCAATTTGTTAATAGGATAGCTAGGTGGCATCTTATCCGACAGCGCGGAAGCTGAAGAAAAGTCTCTCCCTACCAACCTCTGGCTTTCATCCACTAAATCCGATCAGAAGTACAGAAGCACCATGTCACGGCGAATATGCAACAAACAATCATTTTTGTTGAGGAGCGAAGGAAATAATTAAAAACCTGTACATTTCAATTTCCCGCACTGAATATGAGAGCCTCCAAACACAACCTCAAGATAAAACCTGTCTCATTTACTTATTAGACATCAACTGAAGAAATTAAATAAATACTGGTTTCAAAACATAAAAACCCCATGCTAATAATAACCGGCAGCAGGTAGTTCAACAGGAACGATTCCCAATAAACTGCTCGTTTAAAAACAGAAATTGCTTAATAACCCCTGATCTTTACTTCAACTGTCTGTTTCATGGTTCAAATGAGAAGAAGCTGTCTGAACGTTAAGACATTAAGGCCCGAGCCGAAAATAGCTAGCTGCCATGCGAGACCCGTCCAGCACCTAGAGATGACTAGGCAGCCGCTCACACATAAATAGCTTCCCCTGCCCGCGTCAAAGCCAAGTAACAACACACGAGAGACCCGCCACATATCAGCCCAGTTCCACATCGTTTGGCACAAAGAGAGACTATTAGTGCTTTTATCTATGTTCAGATTTATAGCCATATCAAAACGCTGTCGGTTTTTTTTTTTTTTTTCTTCCCACTGACAAGCCGGGTTTTCAGAAGCATATCAGTGAACATGGCGGGGGG
>OLKM01000011.1:452312-470609 GCA_900291075.1 Melanogrammus aeglefinus
AGAGAGAGAGAGAGAGAGAGAGAGAGAGAGAGAGAGAGAGAGAGAGAGAGAGAGAGAGAGAGAGAGAGAGAGAGAGAGAGAGAGAGAGAGAGAGAGAGAGAGAGAGAGAGAGAGAGAGAGAGAGAGAGAGAGAGAGAGAGAGAGAGAGAGAGGGAGAGAGAGAGAGAGAGAGAGAGAGAGAGCTGGAGAAATGGATAGCGAGCTAGAGAGAGACGCAGCACAGCAGCCCTGTCACACTGCTTCCGACCTCCAGGTGGTGCTACATGACAACACATAGGGTTATCACCTCGACTACACGTGAAGGACTACCCAGGGGCCCCTGATGGAGGGGCCCCTGATGGAGAGGGCAGAGGTGTGGCGTTCACCCGGGACAGCGACCTCAAGTACAGTGAGGCTTTTAGAACTAAAGACGATTTTGACAATGAACATAAAGGACATACATTGACAATCACAAAACCTGTACAGCGATTGTTAGTGATTCATTTATCTTTATTAAATTACAACAGAGGATATATTTCTAAGGACCTTCATTATGAGACGTCTCGTGACGAACTCTACCCTAAAAGAAGTCAACGTCGAACTACAGTCACGAATAAAAAAACAAAATTACTAACTACTATTTCGGGTAAGATTAGAAAAAGTAAGAACAGATGACAATGCGTAAGAATAGACCCTTTTTATAAATGAGCCCCATTTCCAATCAATCAATTAAGGACATTTCTAAATGATTCCAATCAAGTGACCTTTTGGTGAAGCACCAGTCCAAACCCCATCGGAGTTCCCTCGCAAGGCACCCCTACAAGCGCCACACCATTAGATGATAGTTTTCATGAGCTATGTACGTAATGTGGAACAGAGACAGCCGCTTTCTACACTCCGTCTTCAATAACAACCTCTCCCAAGGCTCTAGGGACTACTGGGACCATCCAGGATACATTGTGTGCCTGCGATAAGGCGCTGTGTTGACTGCATCAGGAAGCAGACACACGTTGATTTGTGTTGAATGCCAGATGCTCACTTCAGTCTGCAACAAATTGTGCCTTAAACAAAAAAAAGCTAAACGGATTCTGCTGAGGTGCTCAAATCTCCTCTTTTAGGATTTCATCGGTCGTCGAACCAACGACAAAGACAATCATCCATCGAGTGTTTTAATGTCTGCAATCTGGCTCTGCGGTCGGCCCCGAGGCGAAAACAATCCCTGCGCTGAACAAACGGGGCGAAAAAAAAAAAGGCTTAGCAGTTAATATCTATACAGAACTGTGTGTTCCTCGTAATGACCAGCAGATGCTAACACAGACAGAGACATGGTTTTCAAATAAATACAGTGAAACATGCACCGGTTTGACCTCCTCCCCACCACCGCTGAGCCTCCAGGCATCGCTTCCATCTGTGGGATGTTACCGTCAGCATAACAGCCGAGGCCTTCCCACCGTTCAGCTAAGGTTAGCTTGTGAGGACGACTCAAGTGTAGTCTATTTGCGGTGTAGGCCTACTTGAGTGGCGTGCGGTCGTCGCAGTAAAGCATAGCATGGTTTTTATTAACATTCAGCTATTAAACCTCTTCATTGAGGCATTACGATGAGACTGTGGTTGGCATTTGTTGTTTTTTTTCTAAATATTGATCTGGGTCACGTCACGGGACGGGTTTACAGCCTAAAGATGAGGTGTAAATACGATCGTGAGGATCTCTATATTGCGTTGAGTCCATCCCAGTAGAGCACTGTGCAGAAACAGCATTTATGGCAACCCATGAACAACGGTTTTCCTGATTAGATGCAGCAAGTATCGATTGCGCAGCGATAATTCACCCGGGGCGCAGCTCTCCATAACTACACGGCTTTTATGCAATGTATACATTCCATACGATACCACACTGGCAGTGATGAATCCGCTTTTACACACCGCCTCACACCAACCCACCGGTATGGATCTATAAAAGTAGATCTTTACTCTGGTGTAGCTCATCATAAATCAAATTAGTCTTGGACCTCGACTGGAGGTGGAGGAGGTTAGGGGGGTTGGAGAAGGCTATGGTGGTGGAGGAGGCTATGGGGGTAGAGGAGGGGTATGGGGTAGTAGAAGGGTAGGAAGGTGGAGCAGGGTAGGAAGGTGGAGCAGGGTAGGAAGGTGGAGCAGGGTAGGAAGGTGGAGCAGGGTAGGAAGGTGGAGCAGGGTAGGAAGGTGGAGCAGGGTAGGAAGGTGGAGCAGGGTAGGAAGGTGGAGCAGGGTAGGAAGGTGGAGCAGGGTAGAAAGGTGGAGCAGGGTAGGAAGGTGGAGCAGGGTAGGAAGGTGGAGCAGGGTAGAAAGGTGGAGCAGGGTAGGAGGGTGGAGCAGGGTAGGAAGGTGGAGCAGGGTAGGAAGGTGGAGCAGGGTAGGAAGGTGGAGCAGGGTAGGAAGGTGGAGCAGGGTAGGAAGGTGGAGCAGGGTAGGAGGGTGGCTTGGGCAGTGAATAAAGGCAGGTTTTACCGTTAACCTTTTAATACACTTTTTTTTTTACGACTCCCAGCGATGACGGGAGCGCTCAGCCTAATTGCGTGCTCAGCTTGTGCGGTGCGCTGCCTCACTGTTGTTGAGATGGTGGGTATACGGTCGCACTCGCAATGCACTCGACTGGTAAAGAGCTGCTGAGCTACAGCCGCTAGTGCCATTTGGATCCATTTGTTAGAGTGTAATATGTGTACGTCTAGGGGCAGCGGATAATACAGTGAGGAGCCAGGCTAACGTTGACGAGATGAATGGGGCTTTTGGGATGGATATGGATCTGGGTAGATTGAGCAAAATGGTGGGGGAGTGGGGGATGATTACGGGGCTGATGGCTATTGAAAATGCCCTACTTGGTGTGCTTTGAAAGGGATGCACACACACACACACATACGCTGGCGCAAACGCAGAGGCACACACACACATACACACATACACACACACATACACACACACAGGCAGCTCAGAGGTCGGGTCTATACGAGCTACCACACATTTAATTAGGTGATTAATTAAATTGTACTTAAATCAATTCCAATTACCGAACAGCATAGGTTTTAATTCCAGTCTGCACACATATCAGGGTGAGAGCTGTCGGGTTAAATTACAACAGACAGCGGACATTTAACACCTTTGTGTCTCTTGGATAAAACACACACACAGACACACACACTCACAACAAATCAATCTGTTTAAAAACAACTATTATGAGCCAGGAATACCATAATAGTTGAGATGCCGTACTGTTATGCTCGGAGCATAAAGAGATCTGAGGCTTGCTAATGGAAACGTTGAGTGTATGAAAGTGTATCTTTTCGCTGAAATACAAGACCCACAGCTATGATTAGGTCATCGCGATCGATGGTTCTTGGGGAAGGGAATTGGCCAACAGGGAGCTGCGCTCTAACCTGATCAATCTCAGAGGGAGAGGGAGGGAGAGGGAGGGAGAGGGAGGGAGAGAGAGATAATCGGAGTCCATGGGAAAAGAAAAAAAGGATAGAGAGTGATTTCAGCTCAGACTTTTAGCATTCCATGCAATCAGTTCTCTTGGCCGAGCTCGTCGACAGTCTGGTTTTTCCATCTCTCCACCTCGCCTCACGTTGACTTCCTGCTGACAGCGGAGGAGGCAGCAGTACAGGTGTGAGATGGCGCCCGGCCAAACAGGCCAGCTCACAGACACTGGCTGAAGGGAGGAGGAGGAAGAGGAGGAGGAGGAAGAGAAGAAGGAGGAGAAGGAGAAGGAAAGGAAGATGAAGAAAGATGACGAAGGATAAGAAGATGAAGGAGGAGAACAAGGAGAAGATGAAGAAGGATGAGAAGAAGGATGAGGAGAAGGATGAGAAGATGAAGAAGAAAGATGAGAGAAGAAGAAGAAGAGGAACAAGAAGAACAAGAAGAACAAGTATAGAAGAGGCGGCGGAGGAAGGGCTGATGGGACCGGTCTTTGATTCTCCAACAAAGCCATTCCGACAGCCGCTCCCGTCAGCGGGGGCGCCGCTGAACGTGTCTGACCTCGAGGAAACCTCCTTTTCCCCACCTTCAGTTTGAGTTTATAGTGTATCTCAGCTCCCAAACGGCTTTTAATGTGACTTATGTTGTTATCGCACGCTTCTGTTGTTAACACACACACACACACACACACACACACACACACACACACACACACACACACACACACACACACACACACACACACACACACACACACACACACACACACACACACACACTGCCGCCCATGGGCACATGCACACACACCATTAAACACACACACACACACACACACAGGACCTGGGAGTCCTCCACAACACCGCTGTGACTTCTCCTCCCAGCTGCATGCATAATGCATGAGAACATGTAAATGCGTTATTCCGCACATGCATTAATGATCACGGGGAAACTTGCAAGCCTAAGCGCCAGGCCAATTTACTCAAAAGATACGCAAAGATAAAGGCCTATGCTCCACCCACACCCCTCCACCACCACCACCACCACCACCCACATCCCTGACTCCCACTCAACCCCATCTCTAACCCCTTATTCCATCACACCCACAGCACTGTTAGGTGTGTGTGTGTGTGTGTGTGTGTGTGTGTGTGTGTGTGTGTGTGTGTGTGTGTGTGTGTGTGTGTGTGTGTGTGTGTGGAGGGGGGGTTCGGATTTGAATAATGAATGCAGCCCCAATTGCAACTCCTGCACAGCTGTAGAGCAAGGCAGCTGCGCAACACAGACACATCACACAACGTTGTCTTTTATTGGTCGCTTGGGTTTGTGTGTGTGTGTGTGTGTGTGTGTGTGTGTGTGTGTGTGTGTGTGTGTGTGTGTGTGTGTGTGTGTGTGTGTGTGTGTGTGTGTGTGTGTGTGTGTGTGCGCAGTGGTGGGTGATGAGAGGTTAACTAGTCCCTTAGGAGATGTTTAAAACAAAAAAAAGGGAGGCTGCATTTTCCTTGAGGCAATGAATTAAAGAAGGACAAGTACACAGGTGCAAAATACATTAATCTCACCATGGAGATAAACAACAGCGATGGCCGGTTTTAGTGGCTCAGCTTTCTCTCAGACTCAGTCTCTACCTCTCTTACTAGGGGTGAGGGAAGGAGATGGAGAGGGAGAGAGATGGACTGTGAAATTGAGACTAAGAGAGAGACAGACAGATAGAAAGTGAGAGAGAGACAGCAAGAGAGGGGCAATATAAAGGCGGAGAGAGATGGAGAGAGAGGGACAAGGAGAGTGACAGATGACCAGGCGGTGGGGGGGGGGGGAGAGAGAGAGAGAGAGAGAGAGAGAGAGAGAGAGAGAGAGAGAGGAGAGAGAGAGAGAGAGAGAGAGAGAGAGAGAGAGAGAGAGAGAGAGAGAGAGAGAGAGGCGAACGCTGCCTTGTCAAAGTCCTTAGTTTCTCAGGCAGACGGGCGAGCGAGACCTGGTGGACGTCCTGTCAATCTACCAGCACAGGGACCGGCACTCTGGAGATGATGACAGCACATCCTCTCTCTCTTGCTCTCTCTCTCTCTCTCTCTCTCTCTCACTCTGTCCACTCACGTTCCCCCAAGTGCACTGCAGTTGTCCCCACGCCTGCTTCCCTGTCGCTACATCACTCCCACACTCTGGAGTGCTGCCGTCGTCGTGTGGTAAATGATGACCTGCCTCCCCCCTCCTCCCTTCCACCCCTCCCCCCTCCCCCTCCCTCCACCCCTCTCTCCACCCCTCCTCCTCTCTCTCTCCCTCTCCCTGGTGTACTGATTTGCAGTGACAGTAATGGCTGTTTATGAGGCCGCCTTGCCCTTGTCATGTCCGAGAGTAGCAGTCCCACATTTAGAGCGATTAGACAATTAGGGGTCATTATGGTATTACATTGGGACAGCGTCAACCCCCCCCCCCACCCACCCCCTACGCACACACACGCCCCACACACACTGCAGTGTGGAGGGAAGGAATGGTGGGAGTGGGGGTCCCTCAATCGCACTCGCACACTCAACGGTGTGCAAGCTGGTGTAAAAAGGGAGTGATGATTGCAGCCAGACTCCAGTGTGAACAATTGCCCTATTTAGAAACAGGCATGCATGTTCTGTTTGAATCAACAGCTGAGGTAGGTGGATATATGAAAGAAAAGGAGGTAGAGAGAGAGGTGAAGAGAGGTAGAGTGGAGCGTGAGCTAAGTAAAGCTTAAGCAGAAGCGGATTTAACTTGGCTCATGTTAAAACAGTAATTAACATAAGACCCGGTTGCCAATTTCCCAAAACTAAGACACTAAACACCAACGCACTCTGGCTCGTTTATTGGAAGTAAATGAGAGGAGAGAACTGTATCTACTCTGGGCAGAGTAAGGTCAATTACCAGGAATGAATCATTTACAAGGTTGGTCGGACAAAAATTATTGATGATGTACTTTAGCCACAATATCATTTATTTATTATCCAATAGATTGTGTTACCCTGAATTTGCACACACACACATTTATAAAGCAAATGAAGAGAGAGCAACATCAGCCAAGCACAAGTCTCTCTCTGGTTACAACATAGAAACAGAAGGAAAGACTTTGAAGAAGCATGTCTAACAGAAGATGTCTGTTTGTTCCTCTGGTGTTTCCAAAGAGCGCCAAGCGCCCTTAACGTCAACAACATGCCAGCACGGAGGCATGGAGGAACTGTTACCAAGGGGGGAGAGGAGAGGAGAGGAGAGGAGAGGAGAGGAGAGAGGAGAGGAGAGGAGAGGAGAGGAGAGGAGAGGAGGCGAGGAGGGGAAGAGGAGAGAGGAGAGGAGAGGAGAGAGGAGGCGAGGAGGGGAAGAGGAGAGGGGGGAAGAGGAGAGGAGAGGAGGGTAAAGGAGAGGAGAGAGGAGGAGGGGAGAGGGAGAGGAGAGGGGAGAGGAGAGGAGGGGAGAGGAGAGGAGAGGAGGGGGAGAGGGAGAGGAGAGGAGAGGAGAGGAGGCGAGGAGGGGAAGAGGAGAGGGGAGGAGAGGAGGGTAAAGGAGAGGAGGAGAGGAGAGGAGAGGAGAGGAGAGGAGAGGAGAGGAGAGGAGAGGAGAAGGAGAGGAGAGGAGAGGAAGAGGAGAGGAGGGTAAAGGAGAGGAGAGGAAGAGAGGAGAGGAGAGGAGAGGAGAGGAGAGTAGAGGAGAGGAGAGGAGAGGAGAGGAAGAGAGAGGAGAGGAGGGGAAGAGGAGAGGAGGGGAAGAGGAGAGGAGAGGAGGGGAGGGGAAGAGGAGAGGAGAGGGGAGGAGAGAGGATAGGAGGAGAGGAGGGGAGGGGAAAGGAGGGGATAAGTGGGGTGGAGGGGAGGAAGAGGAGTGGAGAAGAGAGGCGGGGTGAGGTGGGTTGAAGAGCGGAGAAGAGAAATGAAGGGGAGGGAAGTGGATTGGAGAGGGAGGGAGAAGACGAGTTGAGCGGAGAGGAGAAGGGAGGGGAGAGGGAAGGAGAAAACAGAAGCAGAGATGAGAAGCGATGAGAGGAGGGCAGGAGAGGAGAACACAAGCGAGCGAGAGTGGAGGTTAGAAGGAGAGGAGGCGCAACAGGGAACGACTTGGAAAGAACAGAACGGAGGAGTTTAAAGATGATTAACGCAGGGCGACCAGTATGTGGAAGAGGAGAAGCAAGTCATAAAAGTGAGGGGAAAAGTTAATAAAAAAAGAAAAAGGCGGGGGGAGCTGGAGGGGGGAATAGAGGAGCAGCATCTGGAGACAGTGCGGCCGGTCATCTCCCTCTCCTCCAGGAGGCTCAGGGAGGCTGGGGAATCTGTTCCCTGTCATCTTCCATCTTGTCATTCTTTGTTCAGACATCAGGCTTCTCTTCCACCAGCTGGGCGCTGCCTTGCTGACAGATGGCTCGCCCCCTTTGATATGTCCTCACTTCTGTGCCCGCACTCTTCTCCCTCCGTCTTCCCCCTCTCTCTCTCTCCGCTCTCTCTCTCCCTCTCTTTCTCTCTCTCTCTCTCTCTCTCTCTCTCCCTCTCTCTCTCTCTCTCACACTTTTCTCCAGGTGAAAAGTTTTTACCCATGGGGTTCATGTAGCATGGCGCAGGTTACCGTCCAGTCTGCCTGTCAACCACTTAGACTGTTTGCATAATACACTGTTGGTGTTTGCTGTCAAACAGAGTTAAACCTTCCTGACTGGGCTTTGGAGTGAAACGTGTGTGTGTGTGTGTGTGTGTGTGTGTGTGTGTGTGTGTGTGTGTGTGTGTGTGTGTGTGTGTGTGTGTGTGTGTGTGTGTGTGTGTGTGTGTGTGTATCTTTGTATGCATGCGTTTGTGTGTATCTATGTGTGTGTGTGTATCTGTGTGTGTGTATCTTTGTGTGTATCTTTGTATGTGTGTGTGTGTGTCTTTTTATATGTGTGTGTGTTTGTGTGTGTGTGTGTGTGTATGTGTGTGTGCGCGTATGTGTGTGTGCGCGCGTCGTACATACGTATGTATGTACATGTGTGTGTCTGTGTATGTAGGTGTGTATACGTGAGTGTGCGTGTGCGTGGGAGAAATGCCAGTGTGTGAATTGGTTCCACAGTTCTGGGCCAACTATGACACTAAACCCCACCAGCTAAGCTCACAGAGGGCGTTGCGAGGCGCATTAGATTGTTCCATGGGACCGGCCCGCCTGAGACCGATATCGGACACAGGTTGAGACAAAAACGGGATTGTTCCTTCCTCATCCTGCAACAACCTGCAAGCAGGTGACCCCGTCCTTCCATTAATCTGCAGCATTCTCATGGATCCTGTTGCCTGGGGCTGGTGTGTGGGTGTGTGTTTCTGAGTCAATGTGTGAGTTGGCATCTATGCACCTGTGTAGTGGCATGTGTGGGTGTGTGTCCGAGTGTTGTTTGGTTGTGTATACACAAGTGTCTGAGTTTGTGGACTACTCTGTGCCAGTGCGTGCATCAGTATGTTCAATTGTGTTTTCATGTAAACACACTTGTGTTTATTCTTGTGTTGTGTGTATGAGTGTAAATGTATCATGTGCATGTGTGTCTCTTTGCGTACTTGTGCATTCACGATAGTGTGTGCGTGCACGTGTGTGTGTGTGTGTGTGTGTGTGTGTGTGTGTGTGTGTGTGTGTGTGTGTGTGTGTGTGTGTGTGTGTGTGTGTGTGTGTGTGTGTGTGTGTGTGTGTGTGTGTGTGTGCGTGCGTGTGTGTGTGTCACTGTGTGTGTGTGTGTGTGTGTGCGCCGGCCTGTGACCAGCCCCGGCGTGTTTGCGGGATAACAGAGGGATTCTTTGAGGGCAGGGTATCAGGGTGTGCCCTGTGTGTCTGGGGCAGCCAGACGATGGGAAAGCGCTCCTCCCCTGTGCCCAGTCATCCAGCAGGACGTAACCGGAGCTGACCAGGGAGCCGGGAGCAGACGGCAGGCAGGGAACGCTGTGCATTCCTCTGGGACTTTAGGCGCGACTTAATGAGATCCCGGAGCTCCACGCTTAAAGCAGCAGGGGGAGACGGAAAAGGAGAGAGAGACAGCCCAGGAGGAAGAGAGTATGATGTAGGAGAGGAAGCTGAAACGTACGTCTGTCTCCGGTGCCGTGGGCAGAGATGTACCAAACGACAACACAATGCAATGCAAACTAAAAGACTAAAGACACATGTTTCCAAGAGGAGCCTTGGCAGTCGTGAAAGAAAGACAGATGCTTTTGTGAGATAGACGAACAATATAAAAGAACAATGAGTACAAGGTTACGACAGACGCCATATCTTTTTTGAAAAGACAACACACTGAGTTCAGTATTATCTCTAAGCAGCAGCTCGTCTGCTGAGCCATTGTTGTACGAGCAGAGTTATGGGGTAAACTGACAGATACATCAGGGCCCTAAACTTAATCTTCAAGGCTGAGGGAGATGGTGATGATAGGTGACAGGCAGCTGTTGGGGCAGAACACTCTTTCCAGTTGGCTAGGCATCCTGTCAATCACTACATCTTCCTGTCAGGCGGGTCCCTAGTGGCCACAGTAGAGGACGTCTATCTCTCTCTGTCTCTCTCTCTCTCTTTGTCTCTCTCCCTCCCCTGCCTGTCTAACAATCGCTCGGTGATTCACTTTCTCCTCCATCCACTCTCCCTCTCCATGACCGGGCAGCAGGGGTTGAAGGGAGGAGAGGCCAGGAGAAGGGTGTGGTGTGGTGTGGTGTGGGGGTCGGGTGCCTCCAAGCTCCACGTCTTCATCTCCTGACAAATGAGTCCCTGATTAAGGCTCCCGAGGCCAGGGACGTCAGCGTCCAGTTAGGACCAGGCCAGCGGTGAATGGCAGAGACCAGACACAGCCGTGCAGTGCACCGCGGGAGAGATCTGTCAGCACGCATCAATTACCTCAGGCCACTACGCTCACATTAGAGACTCGACAAAACAAAAGGCAGAACTTCATGTGGCTGATGATAGGTTGGAGGGATTCGGGGCGCGGGCAGAACTGTTTTCTCCTGGTGGTCCACCCAACCTCCCCCTCCTCGCCAGAAGAGAGTTAAGTTAAGTCTGTCATTACCGCCACGGGCCTGACGGATTTCTCCAGCGTCTTAGCGCCTACGCCACAAGGTCCAATTTGAGGCCTCGCCGGCTAAGCGGCCACACCGCAAGCACCCCCCCACCCTCCCTACCCGCGCCCCCCCCCCGCCTCCGCTTTGAAATAAAATAAACCCACTTAGCTCTCCGTGAACAAATAGGTCTAGGGAGAGAAAATCCGCAGAGAGAGAAAACGCCTAGTCTCGCTACTTAACTCCGTCTTAAGCTTCTGTTGTTGTCTCCCGTGCGGTGCGGGATTTTGTCCGACAGATGTTTACAGGGTATAGGGGATGTTTCCTCGCAGCGTGGCGCCTGGGAAAAGGAACATCTGGAGTTTTCCGGGGGTTTAAGCAGTAATCCCCCCCCCCCCCCATCCCAGCAAGACGCCAGGCGCTTCCGAGAGAATTTCAATGTGTGTCTCAGCGTAGTGTGTAAGCTTACCTTGGGGTGTGCAGGGGTGCTGAGTGGGAGGTGGGTGTGGTGTGTGTGTGGGGGGGGGGGGGGGGGTTGGTGGTGGGGGGAAGTTTCCCGGGAGACAAGATTTACGGCAGAATATCACCAAGGTAGGGTCAAGAGTCTCCCTAAGCCTCTTACTGCCCCAATCGTTTTTTTCAGCGGGAATAAATTAAACCAGGCTCGGATGGAAACGCTCCAATGAACGAGATTTAAAATTCCTCAGAGCGGCGGTCGTGCTGGCGGCGGGGATAATGAGCCGCAATAGGTGCAATTCCACCTATTCCCGATTCGTCGGGGAGGGCGAGGAGGTCGAGCCGATGGTAACGGATGACAAGAGGAACGTAATTAGCAGCAGAGAAGAAGCAGTCACAGACAAGGCCGTGATCAAAGGGAACGTCACACAGCCATCACACGTCACGCCAATCATGTGTCACGATACAGAGTATATATATCGGTGGAATCACGTTGGACATAGTTGGTTATTCATAGTGTGAATTACCATCAATGTCAATGTCAGTGTGAATTCTCATAATAGCCTTTTATTAGAAAACGCGGAATAAAAAAACACTGGAACAAAAGATCTGAAATGCCGTTATTTTGACGGTTATCCTAGCGATTTGATGGATTTCGGGAACATTTCGACAAACCTCTTTCTTCTGGCTGTGCACTTTGGGCAATACCACCCTAGAGAACCCATATCATCATGGGTCTATCACACTGAATACCATCCTATCATTTCAGACCACAGTAAGGGCCCCCCAACCCCAGCCACTACACAGCCAGCCCACACCACCACACTAGGGAGGACTAGCTGTCATTACAGTGATTACAGCTCCCCTCCTCCCCTGCTATTGATCAAAGCAGGGCTGCTCCACAGGCTCGCTAAACACAGAGTGGATGAGTCTCTCTCTCTCTCTCTCTCTCTCTCTCTCTCTCCTCTCTCTCTCTCCTTCTCTCTCTCTTCTCTCTCTCTCTCTCTTCTCTCTCTCTCTCTCTCTCTCTCTCTCTCTCTCTCTCTCTCTCTCTCTCTCTCTCTCTCTCTCTCTCTCTCTCTCTCTCTCTCCCTCTCTCTCCCTCATATCCAGCACTACTGTTAAACTGTCAAATGTCAAGAGATGTAAAACAAAAAGACATGAATTCCAACGAGAAGCCAGCATGAAACGTTAACTTTATTCCACCGCTGATCATAATTCCGGCTATCAATCCAGTTAAGTGCCTTTCAACAGTTTCAACATGGAAGACAATTTTATCAACAGGACACAAAGGTTATAATAAAATACTCTTAATGATACTACATTATGTTGTAACATTTAAAGTGAGATCTCTGAGTGGCACTGAATGGAGACACTACAGCAAATGAGTCTTGAATATCAGTCCTATAATAACAAGCACCATGTGTGATACAATTAGTCATCAACAGTAGTTCACTCAAATGTAGAATCTAGGTAGTTTAGCTCTCAACTTGAGTCCAACATGTATAATCAAGAAAGGTTGGCTCATACCACGACTTTAAAAAGACAAAAGGATGTAGTCAAGGTCAGCGATAATCATGAAAAATTATGCAATAACCTTGCATTGTCTCAACTGTAACCTCTGGCGCTAAATGCCTTACATGTTAATGTATATCTGCAGGGACAGCCATCTGGCTATAGGAGGGGCCACCTTTACAAGAGCAATCATGTGCTACTTGGTGTGTCAGTGTGTGTATGTGTGCATCTCTGTGTGTGTTCAACAGGTGGCCGAAACGGATGGAGGAAGATTAAGTCGAAAAAGCCCCAAAAAGGGCGAGAGCAAAAGAAAGGCAAAAAAAAAAAAGGCAGAAAGCCAAAGACAGAAGTGCAGAGAGAGTCAGCAGGTCTCTAAATTGAATGAGCTCGTGTGTGACTCCGGACACAGTTTGAACCCGATGGTCCGCGGGCCCCCCCAGAGACGTGTCCACTGGGGGGGGGGGGGGCAAGGGGGGGGGGGGAGGGGGTGGCGGTGGGGGGGTTGCTGGCAGTGGATTACCGAACAAAGAGCAGCACAGCGGATGCTGAGAGCTGCACAGCACGGCCACACTCCCTGACTGCATTCCCCTCTTTTTCTCCTTCCCTGGAATGTTACCTGTCTACCACCCCATTCCTCTCACTCCCACCACTACCTTCCCTCTCCAGCCGGGGGGAACATGAGGGGGGGGTGAGCGATCATCGTACCACCCCCCCAGACTACCAGTGACACGTGACGCATGGCCCCCTTGACCTGGGGCCCATTTCACGTTCTACCCAATCAGAGAGGCGAGCCCACGGGTGACGATCAGCACTGCCCGTTTGCGCCTACCTCCACTCCGGTAAAACAAAGCGAGACCCTTACGAGTCAAGACGTCAGATCAATCCGAACCCCGCAGCCCCGCGAAGAGAGACATCAGGAAGGAAGCCCGGTCCCACTGGGGACTGGTGATTAGTGTTGCAAAAATGTGCTATTGCACCGTCTGATGAAACCGTTGCATTTTTAATGTCTCCGCCATCGCACGAGCGTGTGATTTCTGGAGGAGCTACCGCCGCGCGTCTAAATCAGTGCGATCCCGGCATCGGAGACACCTCGTGCTCAACGAGCCCTGGGACAACAGCGGCCCGCATGGATGCGTCTCTCATTTCTCAGCTCTTCCCCCTCGCCAAGATGTCCAATATAAATCACCCAGCCGTCCTGTCACACTCCTTTCCGTTTCAATTCACTCAATTTCCCTCTCTTCTTCTCGCTCGCCGAAACGCTCGCGCTTTCTCTCTCCTTCTCTTTCTCTCGTCTCCCGTCGCTCTCGCTCTCCTGTTTCTGTGAAGTGGAGAGAGTTCACACTTCATTTTGTTCAGCCCCTTGCCGACAGCGGCAGCGAGAGGGGAGAGTAGGGGGTGAGAGAGGGGGTGCCGAGGTGTGACAATCGGCTCCTTCCCACCGCGGTTTTACACGGCCCGCCTACACCGACGCCCCGGGACTTTGACGCGGTATAACCGATATTCTCTTTTTCTTCTCCAATGTGTGTTCACAAAACGGGTACAAAAAGGTTGATTTTCAAAATGGTCTAATGAATAAACTATAATTTGCCATTTGTATTTTTTTGCATTCAGTTGATTTTGTTGTGATTGTTGTTGTTTTTGTAAAACGCTAATAAAAAAAAAAAAGTCAAAAGCTCCTATTAATGCTCCCAAACACATGAAAGAAGTGGTTTCTGTTCCGCTGGCATCAAAGACACCGACACCCGTCGCTTCTCCCGAACGCGGCTCTGATACAACCTGACAGTTGAGATCTGACTCCAAGAACCCTGGGCACCGACCGAGTCCCGGCGCTCTATACGGCTGCTCCACCATAATAGGTGAGATTACAGGGGAAGCGGCGGTGAAATGCTAACAGCACATCCCGCGACGTGCCAAAGGATGCCACTTGGCAGCGGGCGGTATGGTAAACAGTCGCCCCGTGTCCCTGTGTTTGGATCAGGAGAGGTGAGTGTGATCTGCTGGGGCAGGGACTTGATGCCAAGCAGAGGCACTGCTGAACGCCATGGTCTCCACCTGACCTGGTATGTCATAACACGTTGAAGACTGGGAACCCGTGACGGTAAGACGGGAATAACATCATCGGAGGTCTCGGATACTTTACTTCACACCAATGAGGTAAATGTCATTTTAAAATGTTTCTATTTGTGGATTACAGATGAACTAGTCGGTCAGTACAGTATGTAGGGCAATCAGGAAAGCATATCTCTTCATGCAGTTCTTAGCAAGTCCACTGCTGAAGTCACCATATGGTAGGGTGCAAGCAGGGTTTATGTGCCTGCGTGAAGCAATGCTGATTGCTGATCATAAAATATGCAACCTTATCACCGAACAAATGGCTCTAGACATCGCTACTTCGGCTGCACTAGTCACCGCAATATTAACATGTCTAAGCACTGTCTGTGTGGCCAGACGCAGACAATCATCCCCACAGGATTAATTAGGAGTTAACCTCTGATTACCCAAGTAGTAAATAACGTGAGGTACACTGTGCATCTAAAACAGCCAGGAAGGGACAAACATGTTTCCTTGTATAGGTTGCGTATATAAACCACACACAAGTCGATGATGCAACATTTCACACACATATAACCCATATTGGCTAGGATAAGAATCCTTAATTAGGCTTCATTAATTAAGTAACATATACAGCATATATATTCCACGAAGACGACAGTACTTTCACCAGAGTGGAGCAAGGGAACGCGGGAAGCAGCCGTGCCTACCTTCTCGTTGTATTTGAACTTGACGTAGAACCAACTGGACTTGATCATCCTTCCGTTCTCGGTCCCGGGCTGATTCAGCGTGCCGCCGGAGTGTAAGGCGCCTGAGAATTTGAGGACCGAGAGCGGCGCAGAGCCCCACCAGAACAGGACAAACGACTCCGCTCCTCGATCCAATTGGATTTTCGAAACGCTCGCTCTCTCACTCTCTCTTTTTCCCGCTCTGTCTCCTTCACTCTCTACCAATTTGTTTCCTTTCTCGCTCTCTGCCAATTCTACCTCTCCTCCGTTCTCGGGCTACGTCCTCTTATCCCGTCTTCTGCTTGGTGTGGCATGGGTGTGTTTACGTGTGTGCATGTGTGTGTGTGCGTGGGTGCATGGGTGCGTGTGTGTGTGTGTGTGTCTGTGAAAGCCTCGGAGGGCTGACAGAAGGACAGAAAAAGGCTGTGCACGTCGGCGAGGCTGGGGAAAGTCTACCCTTCTGACTGAATGAGGTCCTTAAAAACCAAGACGCAGACCTCCTCCTGCTGCCCAATCCCTCGTCTTCACCCTCTCTCCCTCTCCCTCTCTCTCCTCTCTCTCTCTCTCCCTCTCCCTCTCTCTCTCTCTCCCCCTCTCTTTGTTCCCTCTGTCTGCCTCACCCTCACCCCCTCCCAACTCTCTTAAAAACTCTTCTTTTCCTTTCATGCGCCGCTGGGCTCTTTCACTACGACCTCGTTTAACCTTCTCCTCTGTATCTGTTTCAATCTGCCGTTTCTTGTACTCTGTAAAGGAACACCCCTTGGCCCCTTATTTATACAGACAGGAGTCCCTGATGTTGGTTAAGACCCCCGTCCAAAACAGCTTTGTTTTCTGCCACAGGCCAAGTAAACCCGACCAGAAAGAAAGATGCAACAGAGACTCTGAGATAATAAATAATACACAGAATCAGCTGATCCTGTTGAATGTGCCAAAACTTTCCAAGGACACACATATTTGAACGTCAGACCCCCCCAATACAGATTTGTTTTCCCCCTATTCGATTTACCATGCTTCACAAAAACCCACAATTTATCCCTGGGTTTTAATCTGTACTTGTGCAGACACACAATTTTCCATATTTCCGCATGCAAATTTCAACGATTATTTTCAATCAAATTAAAATTGAAGCCAAAACTAAAACATGGAACTCAAGTACCAGGAGGCAAAACAAAATTGACATGCATACTGCAAGATGCCAAACGGTTTTGGTGGCTCTCGAAGACGTGAAGTGGCTGTCTTATTCAACAGGGGGCGCCATACTGTAATTCCCTATAGGGCCTTCAGAGTTCCACCGGCGTGCGTTGGAGCCAGACGGGCTAAAAAAGGCCACAGCCAGAGTGTGTACTCGGCCACCCAGCCTATGTTTACGCTGTGTCACTCTCAGCGGCAGACCAAGGGCCTGGCTCCCATGCAAACACACTGCCTGTATATGCAAACTTGTCATCCTCGAGTTGTCTTTAAATGACACAGGAAAAGTTTCCGGACCAACCGACGATATGACAAGTTAACAAGGAAGAACCAAGCAGGGAAAACTAACAATGGAAATCTTTGTATGTCTAGTTCATGGACACATGGTTTAATAACAAAAAAACTAACACATTATAACATCAATCGACCATAACGCTATATTATTACTTTACCTTTAAAGCCGCACAATGGCACATTCAAAAAGGGAAACATCACAGGTACAGATTTCCTCTTTCGAGCGCTATCGCTAAACAAAAATCTAACCAAACAATGCAAAAGAATGGTGTTAGACAATCACAAATCCGTTTACACAAATAGAGGAGGTGATGGGAGCTCCAGCAACACAACCACACGTGGAGGTGGATTCAGACACAAGGTGTGGGAACACGTAGCAGCCAGGATCACTTTCTCCCACTTGGCTCCATCATGATGTCGCTTTTTGTTTTGCATGAGAAAAAAAAAAAGTGCGTGAAATTAATGAATTTAACTCCTGGGTACGCTTCTGCAAAGGAGTTAAGTTACGACAACAATTTTAAGTAAACATGCGTTAAATCAAAATCTCATTATGAACTATGTCACCCGGGGAGCAGTGATGCAGCCGTAGTCGTAAGATATTTGCCGCCTAGTATTTGGATTGGTAACTTTTTTTTAATCTGAGTTGTTTCATCTATAAAACGACAACATTACCATCCGAATGTATCAGTATAATTGCGGGGGAGAATATTACTAATGGATGGTTTTCACAGCTGATTCTCTTTGCCAACAATAACATTTGCTCTGGGCTTGCCTCAGAAAAAACACCCACCTTTCAACCACACAACAGCTTTGGATAACGCACACAAACAACCCCACACACCATTGGCAACCGTTCAAGTGGATTTCTCTAAATACCAACGCTGTCGATAACACAGTGTACACGAGAAGACGCTAGCCTAACGACAAGAACTTAAAGGAGAGGGTCATTGGGGTACTCTATATAATCTGCTCCACTCCAATCTTTGCTTTTAGCCTTGCTGTTTCCCCTTTTCCAACACCCACCTCCACAGCAGGGAACCAGATATAAGGGTAATGCTTAGTGACAGACTGCCCTTCTCACTTCACACACACGCCAATGCTTGGGCGGCCCCTCTACCGAGAGCGGCGCCCCATCACTGTGTGTGTGTGTGTGTGTGTGTGTGTGTGTGTGTGTGTGTGTGTGTGTGTGTGTGTGTGTGTGTGTGTGTGTGTGTGTGTGTGTGTGTGTGTGTGCGTGCTTGTTCTCAGATGTGCATTGTGTGGGTTCATCTAAAACAATGTCACTATATTAACCGTGTCACCAGGTACGGTGGCAGCAGACTCGTGCGCGGCCGCAGGACTCGAGCACAGGAACATACGGGCACGTCCACATAGGCAGGCGAGCGCGGCTGAGCCAGGGGGGTCTGCGTGTGACCCCCTTACACCCCCCAAGCCCTCCCCCCCCCCCCCACCCTCCACAGTGTGAGCTGCATGCTCCGTTGTGTTGTGTTCTACTAAAGCAGCCCAGATGTTGCGCGGTTCCAGGAGAGAGCCACAGACACAGCCCCCGCCCCTTGGAACCAGCTGGCACCAGATCGAGGAAACAAACAAAAAGAGAGGAAACTCCCCTGGGCGTCTGCTGTCCGAACGTCGCTCCTCTCTCCTCTCTCTCT
>OLKM01000011.1:473168-558168 GCA_900291075.1 Melanogrammus aeglefinus
GAGAGAAGAGAGAGAGAGGAGAGAGAGAGAGAGAGAGAGAGAGAGAGAGAGAGAGAGAGAGAGAGAGAGAGAGAGAGAGAGAGAGAGAGAGAGAGAGAGACACAGAGACACGAGAGAGAGAGACACACACACACACACACACACACACACACACACAGATCATGTGCAGGGGTGCATGGAGTCAAGGAACATTAGGTGAGGGAGATGGAGTCGCAGGGAGCACGAGACACCTGCGGCCTACATCAGGACAGAGGATTTGTCTCCTCCATCACAAACCTCATTTCATTTGAGCCAATGTGACCTTTTATTTATATTTTCTTTGGTTACAACTTATTTTTTTTGATATATAAGTGTATTTGACTAGAAAAGCACTATATAAATAAAATGTATTATTAATACCTTCCTGAAGCCTAAAATAATGCTATTTTATTTGTAAGATACTTTTCCTAAAAGTCTCAGACCTCTTTAAAGTTTCACAAATAAAACCTAAAACAAGTTTAATATCATGGTGATGACAAAAGGCTTTGTTCCCCGTACACACATATTAAAAACACTCCCTAAACAATAGTCTGTGCAAGAGATTACATTACAGCACATTATACATATATAGATAGGGACAAAAGACACTCTGCCATTCCTTCAGAGGGCCACCGATGTATTTCATCCTCCACGGAACAGAAGATCCTCTTGAACATGAAGGGTACGCATTTAGACACAACAGTTTGAACTCTTGATCTGCACTAGAGCATCACGTCTAGAGAATTCTACACACGCTTTACGTTGAGACGGGTTGTGACCCGCCTATTACTATTTGTGTAGAATTTGAGCTTTTGGTGAATTCACGCAATGAACAATGTGTGTACACTCATTGTTTACATTGATGGAACATATTACTGCCTTGAAGCCGAGGAGGTTAGAGTACAAAATAATGGATAACTAATATACGGTAGTGTCTACGACATCACCAATGCAATATGTCTGTAGAGGAGCGGTAGTAGACTGTAGCAGGGAACTACAACGTGGTAGAATACCAGTGTGGTGCAGGTCACGAATACAAGCCCACTTCTGAAGCTCACAAATCCAATATTCAGTGACACTGTTACGCTGTTAAAACTCGACCTGAATTTTGTAATATTTGATACGAGCTCTTTAAGAAGAGGAGTTTAATGGCAACCAGGGAGTTGCTGGTTAAATTACCATTCTCCTCCTCCAAAACACTGCTGAGGTGTCCTTGAGCAAAACACTTGAATGAACCAGAATGGCTCCGGTCAAGCTGTTTGGCTGGCGGCCGATCAAGCCAGCCAGAGTGTTTGGTGACAGGATAATGACCATAACTTTACCGCTCCTTCAGCAGCCAGAGTGGCTGAAAGCGCTACATAAACGCTGCCCACTTTTTCTTTTTTCTTTTATATAAAGGACCCCTTTCTGTGTCTGCAATTTAAAGGAGGACGAAGATATGACAACAGACCTATTTTCTTGATGGGATCCTAAAAAAATAGTCTGTTGTATTTAATGGGACCCAAATGAATGATGGTAAGAAAATAAAGCGGGTTTAGGGTTTGTATCAGAAAAAAGTCTGGAATAAACTGGATTAAGATGAATAGATATTGGCTCATAGCAGTGCGCAAACAATTCACAAAATCAGAAACAAACGTATTTTCATCCCGACAGCAATAGATAAATCAAATGCTCTGACGAAAAAGAGCATTTGTTACGTGGCAGGCTTTGATAAACACATCCAATAATTTCATGAGGCCCAAGTTAAATGATTGAATGCCTTACCTGTCTGTCTACCTACCTACCCGGCTGCCTAAGTGCACTCTGCCCATGCACTCATCGGGCAAGACTGGCGGAGTATTCAACAAGGGTACACAGATCCATTGCTAAAGACAATAAGCTAGCCATTTGTCTTGGGGGAGTGTCTTTGGAGAGTGGCCTGTAGGTAGTTTTTATTTTTTTTTGGTTAGATACTATAAATCTAGCTAACTCTGTCCGGTCTCTCAATATGTCTTCCTACTGTAGCTTTAAACCCCACACTCCTTAGCAACCAAGCGCTAGCAGGTTGGATTAGCGGGGGGGGGGGGGGGGGGGTTTAGTAGGTTGGCCCCAGTTCCTTCAGAGAGGTGAGAAGCCGCGGCGGCAATCAATCGTAACCCGTGAACTACACTGACAGCACCAGGGTGAGAGAGAGAGAGAGAGAGTACATAGAGAGAGGGGGAGACTAATTACTAGTACACTGTCAGAGGCATGATGGGGTGTTGTCAGGGGGAGAACACCACATCCCACCTCAGTAACACCATGTGCCTAAAAACATCCTAAGAACACCTACACACACACACCCACAGCAAGTAATAATACAACCTCTACTGTTGCTCCTTGCTGGCTTGTGGGTGTGTGTGCTTGTATATGATGTGTGCTTACTTGCATGTGTGTACGCATGTCGGTGCGTATTTTTTCATGGATGTGTGTTCCTAAGTCTTCGCCCATGTCTGTGTGTTTGTGTGAATATGCATGTGTATGTATGTGTATATTGTTGAAATTGTGTGTGCATGTGTGTGCCTGTGTGCGTGTGTGTGTGTCTGTGTGTCTGTGTGTGTGCGTGTGTGTGTGTGTTCGTGTGCGCATGTGTATGCGGCTCCTCCAGCAGCATGTCTTCTGACAGCGTTGCGTGTCAGTGTATTGTATAGCTGCAGGCGAAGCAGAAGATGCAGCAGAGAGGCATCAAAGCAACGCTGTCTCTGTTCCCAAGCTCTTAAGTCAAACACGAGGAGGAGGAGGAGGAGGAGGGGGAGGTGGAGGAGGAGGGAGGAGGAGGAGGAGGAGGAGGAGCAGGAGGAGGAGCAGGAGGAGGAGCAGGAGGAGGTACCAGTTGGCTTGCGCCTCCTCCGACACTCCTATCCAAGAGCCTGACAGGGAGGGATGGAGGGAGGAGGAGGTGAGGGAGGGAGGAGGAGGTGGAGGTGGTAGGGGTTCGTTGATGGAGGTTTGCAGGGTTGGCAGAGATTGATGTTGGTGCTATCGAGGTGATCTAAGCCCCGGCCAAAAGGGATTGAGAACGGGCCTATTAGAGCTGCCATATTGATCCACAGCGACCTCGCCCCCATCGAGCAGGTAAAAAAAAGGTATTTCACAAATGCAGTCTCTCGATTGAAGGCAAGGAAAGGGCGATGGCAGGTCCATGAATTCTGCATTCACAGTCACAGCACTGCCTGCGGCTGTGTCTGTGCGTGTGGTTACATTATTCAAGCAGAGATAACAATCTAAATCCCTTTTAAAGCATGAAATGGGAAGGGTTTAATTATCAGGCAGGTTGTCAGAAACATTTTTAAAATGAATTCTTTCACAGTGGTAAAGTCACAGTGTGTGTGTCAACACACTCACTCGCACGACGCACGCACATACATTCCAAAAGCTCTTAATTTCAATTTACTGTTAGAAGGTAAGTGCAGCCTTTGCAAGCCGTCAACATTGCAAATTTAATCAAATACAGATTTTCATGGGCATGGCATTCAGTATCGCCTGTCAAGGTTGAATGTGTTGAACATTCTGCTATATATCTTTTCCCCCCCAAACGTTAACTAAGTGTCAGCTGCTGTCAGGGTTGCCAAGATAAAGAATATCTGGAAATATTGGGCTTCTGGGCTAGCTGTGTGAGACATCTTTTCATAAACTGTTTTTTTTTTCATAAACCGTAAAAGCTTGAAATATCGGTGGTGACGTTGATAACACACTACACCTAGTTATTGGAGTTAAGTGGTTTGCCTTCATACGGGGTATGAATATCTCAGAATAATTAACTTGATGGATGCAAAAATCAGGGAAAGACTGGATAAGATAAGATAACAACATAAGTGCTTTGTTATTTGCATGACTTACTGAAAGTGTGACATTATTTGCATCAGACTTCAAACAGAGACATGTGCTAAAGACTTCCTGTGGGTTTGGCCTATATTTACACAGACACGCATCCATAAACATGCCCGTGCGTGAAAATTCCCCATGTCGCGCACACACGTTCCACTTTTTCTGTGCTAATAACAATGTCACCCTGCTTGTTAGCTCCCTGCATAGCACCACATTTTCTTTTCAACGTTGTTGCCCGGGTGTGTGTGTGTGTGTTTGTTTGTGTGTTTTGAAGCCTGTTTCATTCCCTGGTGCCACAGCATAACAAGCACTAGTTATTCTCCCTTACTTATCCCCAGCCCTCATCACACCTGGATCCGAGGGGGGACATCACCACAAATTGGCCCTGAGGTGCATGCTCTAAAAAGAACGTCCAGGCCGTGTGCAAATGGGTTTCGTGTGAGTGGGTGGGAGTCTGTCGTGTGCGTCTGTGTGTAACTAAATGTGTGTTGTGTGTATGTCTGCTTGTCTTTCCCCACGGTGGCCTTGGTTAACCCGTCAGAAAGCACAAGCTGAAGCGTCCTGTTGGCCTTATGCGCCAGCCAGACTGAAAACACATGGCTGGATCTGTTCCCAGCAGAGTGGCTCCTTTTGAGCCGGGGAAAAGTCTAAGGACCCCCCTATTATTTTAACACCAGGTGTGACGCGGGTGAGCCCATTTCCAAGCCCAATTCGACCCCTTCAATGTGTCCACCTTGATCAACACATCACTAACCTAACCAGTGGCTCGTACCGACTGGAAGGCTGATTCATATTCTGCACCACACCATGTTCTGAAGGGAGAGCATTCTCAACTGCAGGCAGCAGAGGGTGCCAGCTGATCACTTAAAACTCCCAAAGACACCGCATGCCACACATAACACACACACACACACACACACACACACACACACACACACACACACACACACACACACACACACACACACACACACACACACACACAACACACACACACACACACACACACACACACACACACACACACACACACACACACACACACACACGTCTTCTGAGCCCGAGAAGCACAAAAAGAACCAAACGATCCCTCAGAGAGCAGAGTCCTGGACCTGTGCCTTGCCATTGGAATGGATACTTCGTTATTTTTAATTTCCTTATTCTGTTAGCGGTTCAAAAGCGGATTGCATCTGTCCCGTGCGGGTGTGAAGGTCGCGTGAGGAAGGAAGACGGGGGGAACCCCCTGGTTCCAGACTTCCTGGGGACTGTAGCCGGACTATAAACCAAGTGGACGTGTGGTCGCCACAAACAACGCAGCTATCCTGGACCTCCTTTTAGCCTTGAGGAAAGACAAACTATGAAGCACGATGTCAGAGCTACAACAGCAACATGAGTCATGCACGAGATGTGAGCTGTTAATGTGCACGGTTAGACCTCAGACCTCCTCTTCTTCAACTTGATGAAGGCTGGATCAGTTACACAGTGATGATGACCAGTTTCTGGAAAGTCTGGTGTCTCTCCATACATCTCCTCAGCCCATCTCTCAGCCCCCTTCAAGGGCTCTGGAGTGCAGGCAAGCCAGATGGATGGCTCCATGGCGCGCTCTCTCTCTCTCTCTCTCTCTCTCTCTCTCTCTCTCTCTCTCTCTCTCTCTCTCTCTCTCTCTCTCTCTCTCTCTCTCTCTCTCTCTCTCTCTCTCTCTCTCTCTCTCTCTCTCTCTCTCTCTCTCTCTCTCTCTCTCTCTCTCTCTCTCTCTCTCTCTCTCTCTCTCTCTCTCTCTCTCTCTCTCTCTCTCTCTCTCGTGGGGGGGAGGAGGGAGCTGAGACGACAGCCAGCTCCTCCGACCCCCGGGGACCCGAGGAGGAGGGATAGGGGACAGAGCGTCTATAGCATCTTCCCCAGATCCATCTGCTCATCTGGGCCAAGTCAGACACTAAACAGATTGTCTCTCATGCTGAAGTGGATGTGAATGACACCATCCCCTGGGAGCCAGCCCCCCTGCTCTCAACCAGGATCCAGAACTAGATCACATTGATTGCATTTGTTTCTGTGTGTGTGTGTGTGTGTGTGTGTTTGTGTGCGTGTGTGTTTCTGTGTGTGTTTCTGTATGTGTGCACGCATGCGTGTGTGTGTGTGTGTGTGTGTGTGTGTGTGTGTGTGTGTGTGTGTGTGTGTGTGTGTGTGTGTGTGTGTGTGTGTGTGTGTGTGTGTGTGTGTGTGTGTGTGTGTGTGTGTGTGTGGTGCATGGATCATGCCTGTTTAATTTTTTTTTTAAGGCAATGGATTCATTTTGACAGCACATCAGAGCTCTCTTTTGAAGTGGCCCCTGCAGGGATCAATAGTTGTGGTCTATCGCCGCGTGTGTGGTTGGGTGTGTGTCTGTGTGTGTGTTTGTGTGTTTGTGAAGAGGCAAGCAAGGATACATTAACTGGGTTCAAGTTAAGAGAAACCCTTTTCTATATTCCCTGGGAAATCTGTTCAATCATAACAGTTTAGAAAAGCCAAAATCAGCCCAGATGTGTACTGAACAATATAACCTTATTGTAGCGCAGACTGCATTAGCACTAGCATGTCTGGATGTTAGCACTAGCCTGTCTGCATAAAGGGGGCCTCCTCTCTTATGTAAACCTATTCATTAGCTACTATCTGTAAGCCTCTTTCATGTCTGCCTATCTAATCTTGTAGCATGAACCTGCTTGCCCGCCAGTTGTTTTCATCTTTAGCTTATCAAAGCTATATGGATGGGGAGAAACTGTTGTGATGCTATCAGAATCCATCATCAGGTCATGCTCTCCATGCAGGTAGGAGCATGTGAAGCACCTCCAACGGCACATGCACACACAGTCGTTCGCACACAGACATGCGCACACGCAAACACACAGCAGATGATCGAAAAGAGATGTGAACACAGTTGTCTAGATAATAGTCAAATAAATTAAGGATGAGTAGCATCACTGATGTTGGTTACTGTGTATTTTTTATTCTTCTGTCTGTTATCATGTATCCTCCTAACTGCTTTTAACTACTGTCATGGACCCCGTTCCAGGTAGAGAGGAGATGAAGAGAAGATAGCTAGCAGTCGTCGACCGCTGCTCCTTCCATGATGCATGCTTTATTTATTCTGTGTCAACTCGTAGACACGAGCGAGCTTTGAATATTGTGTAAACCCTTGGGGAGTTGACAGCTGAACAACCTTACATTATGGTAACCCTATAGCACCGAAAACAGCTAGGAGGTGGGGGGGGGGGGAGACGGAGGGCCCTGAGTGACAGTAAGCCGCTGTAAGTTGTTCAGGGGTTAATGGCTCACAAAACACCACCATCAGCGTTGCCGAGGTCTCCACAGGTGTTTGCCTTCACTCAGTGCTGCTGCACCATTTAATAACCGGTTTAGCTTTGTGGGTAAGTGTGTGTGTGTGTGTGTGTGTGTTGTATGTGTGTGTGAGTGTGAGTGTGAATGTGTTTTGACATAGAGACTAGGACTACGAGTTAAACAAAGGCAAAAATACGAAATAAGTGCACGCGGGGGTTAGCAAGAGTGAGTGCGTGCGTGAGTGCGTGCGTGCGTCTGACTCACCACATCTAACATGCCATTAAGACTCGGAAGCTCCACTCAGGGTGTCTCCTTTCAGTGGAAATATTGTTTTGCCTACGCTAAAGCTACACGCTGCACTAAAGCGACGCGCTGAATCCCGAGATGAACCCGACCCAGAAGACGTCATCCTGCCTATCTAAATGGTAATGGTGCTTGAAATGTCCTCCTATCACTTTACCCCCTCGATGTGAAGTATTTGTAAACACACAAACACTTTTTAGATATCCCTAAAACCCAGGACACAAAGTACAAAAACAATCAAGACACCCAAGCGTTGAATTGAGTTCCCCGACTTCACCGTGGTGTGGGAGGTGTCATTTAGGGGCGTTAAAGCAGTATATATATATATACATAAATATACACACAGATATAAGAGCAGGAGGGCTGACTCATAGCAGCCAGCAGCACGTATCATTACACCTCCTGTAATCCTGCTGTCCATCCCCATCCGCCCTGCATGACGGTAAACAAGCCAGAGGAAGGGCAGAGTGCCGAGGCGCAGACACTCCTCTGCCAGAGAGGATGGCCGAGAGGCCCACCGTCCGCCGTGTTATTAAAGCTGAGGTAATGAGGTGGAAGGGGAGAGAAGAGGATGGATTTCTCTCGTTTTCTCTTTTTTTTTCTTTTTTTCTTTTACACGGAGAGGGCATATTAATCTTGAAATCAAAAGCGCCATTAGATCAAGGCTTCCCGGTGAGGTTATCCAAAAGCAGCGCTGCATAAACAAGCTTTTCGATAATCGCCCTCTTTCTCCATCGTCCTCACAAAGTTTACGTGCTTAAGAAAACAGATTCCCGGATACGTTAATTAATGCCTTACTGCGTCCAGGTTTCCCTTCTCCTTCCTGTGATTGTTTCCTGCTGGTCTAAGAGCCTCGTGTTACTGTCTGCCTGTTCATCCTCTAACCCACGTCTAAGGCAGAGGCAGCACTGCACGATAGCATGGGAGCCAAATTGTACTGCATCATGGGAGAGAGAGAGAGAGAGAGAGAGAGAGAGAGAGAGAGAGAGAGAGAGAGAGAGAGAGAGAGAGAGAGAGAGAGAGAGAGAGAGAGAGAGAGAGAGAGAGAGAGAGAGAGAGAGAGAGAGAGAGAGAGAGAGAGAGAGAGAGAGAGAGAGAGAGAGAGAGAATAGGGGAAAGGGAAACAATAGCTGCATAACTAGCCTTTTACCCTGCTTTGTATCCTCATTAAATGACTAGCCATATCTGGATGTGATTTAATGTGGACAAAAAAAAAACCTCTTTGAACTCGCTTCTGGCTTTAAATGTTTTCTTATGCTTGCGATTTTTGAAAGATAAAAACCCGCTGGTAATTGTTCCAACACAGTGGTTTCTGTCTGTGTTCTCTGGAGGGTGGGTGGGGGGGGGGGGGGAGGCACACAGGACATGCCTATCTCTAATAACGCCAGTGCCGATTCAAGCTCACCATGCAACCCTTTGGCGTCACACCGGACAGTCCACTCACTGCAACAGACGCGAGGCACAACAAGGGCTTGCTCTGAGGAATCCATGTGTCCATCCATGCTCATAAAGAACAAGCTGTACAATGTACAGTCAGCGGCGACCACTGAGGCGAAAGAGGGGGCCTCTATTCCTGTGGAAGCCAGAGGCTTCACAGCCACCAGACCTGCAGAGATCTGACAGATCAAACTCTTCTCTGAGGCTTCAGTCAAACACACTGCTGCTGCAGCTGCCGCTCTCAAAAATAGTTCCTTCTCTTTTCTCCTTCAATGAAGAAGAAAGTAGGGAGAGTGACAAGGGTGGACAGAAACAAGGAACGGGAGGTATAATGACCAGTGTCCACACACAGACACATGAAGACACTTACATGGCTCCTTTAGGCACGTACGCTAACGGGCAGTGGTGAGCGGTCGCTTTAATGACCTATAAAGAAGTCAGTTAAACACTCACGTTGCCTGGTAAAACACACGTTCTTATTGACACAGTGTGAGGTTAACCAATGTGCATTGTGTGCAGACTGGGTTATAGGAAGCAGCTCCTTTATTTGTACAGAGATTGGTTTTACCGGTTCACTGGCAGTCTCAGGGCAAGGGCTGGCGTGGGTAGAAAGAAGGGGGGGGGGGGGTTCACTGCAATTATACACCTAATAAAACCTATTAGTCTACTGCGACTTAGAAGAGCAGCTGTGTGTGTGTGTGTGTGTGTGTGTGTGTGTGTGTGTGTGTGTGTGTGTGTGTGTGTGTGTGTGTGTGTGTGTTTATGTCTATGTGTGTGTGTGTACTTAACAACCCCCTAACTGGCCTTAAGTGGTTTGTAATTCTGTGGCTTAAGTTTCAAGTTGCAACTGTAAATCTGGAAAGTGGAACACTGAAACATCAGGTTCAACTGGGGGAGATCTGCGGATCTTAGCGGACATTACAATTTAATAGACCTAGCGCCACTGGTGCCTGTATGGGCACGCGTGTGTGTGTGTGTTCCTAATTAACGATCATAACATAATGTGGTCCCACCACGACCACTACAACAAAGGTACCTAGGAAAAATAGATAAATAAACCAAGGAAACGGCAATTGCTGCAGGCCTCCAATCTCTCGCTCAGCGCGGCCAGCGGCCAGTGATAGCCTCTCGGTGTGTCATAAAGCTTGGCCGATTGGATTGGACCCAGCGGCAGAGTTGTTATGACAGGATGCTGGACAGCCGCGATAAAAAAAAAAAAAAAAGTGCTGAAAAAAAAAAACGCTTTTAAAACTACCTTTGTCCGCTCTCCTGTCCGTGCCGCTGACAGACAGCCAGCGCGGTCACGGGCTTAAGCCGGCAGCACTTTGGTCCAAAGTACCGAAAATTCTGGCAAAATTGACTGCAAGGAGTGTCAAGAGTACTAACAGACAGCGGAACCGTGAGTGGAAGGGAGGCTGAGGAGCCGTCCCCGTCCGTCTCACTCGTGCTTTATTGCCTTCCTTCCGTTCTGACTTCACTCATTCCTTCTATGTCTGTATCTCAGGCCTCTCTCCATCCGCCAGTCGCTCCATCTTGATATCTGTCCTCGCTGACTTTCAAGCGATTGTACAGAGATAATTCTTCTGAGGCTTCCGGGAATTTTTTCGAGATCAAAAAAATGCGACACATCCCTTTAGGGCTAGAAGTTAAATGTGAGAGCAAAATGGAGGACGTGTAGAACAAACGCAGTTGCCTGTTAAAAAAAAAACACAGCATCATCAATACTGGTGGTCATATGGGATCTTGGTTGAGGGTCAATGTGTCTCCTAGACCCTGCACCTCTGGGCAGTTGCTGCCATGAGCTGGTATTATTTAAATGACAGTTAATTGGTCACACCTGTGCACTGGCTTTAGCATCAGCACCCTCCCCCCCCCCCCCACACACACACACACACACAGAAACACAAAGATCCAGCATGAAAATCCCCCAAAACGCCAGTGTAAGTGTGTGAGTGCGCACCAAGATGTGTGTGTGTGTGTGTGTGTGCATGCATACGTCCGTGTGTGTGTATCTGCCGTGGTGAACTCGAATTGGACGGACTCCAGTGCTGCTCAGCATGTTATCGTGCCATCGCTACATTGCTCCTCTTTCTGCTTCCTTATTGGCTTAGCAGATAAGCTCGTTAAGGGAGCGACCCGGAGCTGAGGCAGTGCGCCCTGCGGCATAGCATTGCATGCGTGTGCTGGATTAGACAAAAGGAGCGGGAAGCCACCCAAGCCCGAATACGCCGTGTCAACACTTAGGTAAACATGTTTCACACGCGTGCTGTGAACAAATGCACTGACACGGATACATAAACAATGAGTGGAGCGACACTCGGCGGCGATATGATATTGATGTTTAGAAGGGGACTGGACGCGTTGAGGATTCTGCTTTTTACCAAAAAAATAATGACGACGAAGATTATATATTTTATTTGTTTCGCGCTTTCCTAGGAACTCAAATCCGCCCTGCAACAAGACATCAGACAGGAGTAAAGAACAAAACAAAATACAAATCAAAGGTCAGACTGAAACATTTAAAAGCCTAACCAATGAAAGTGCAGAAAGAGGGACAGAGAGATGCGCGGTGTTAAAGCAAACTTCTATTTCCTGTCTAATTTCCTGTAACAGACATGCAGACAGAAAGAGGGCCCACAGAGACAATCAATCAGACCAGAAGGCAGACGGGCAGACAGACAGACAGCAGGAAAAGCAGATTGACAGGCGAGATTAGTGGCGGGAGCGGCTGGGGGGTGGGGGGGGGTTTGGGTTCTCATGTCCAGGTTAGACCCTCCCCCTGAAGCAGACCTTCAGAGCAGATGGGCCTCACAGTCGGCCCCCTCCATTCAACAGGACCGCGTGCCAAAGCAACACACACACACACACACACACTCCCACGTACACACACAAACACAAATTGTGCATCATTGCGTGAAAATACAAGATTTCCAGTGAAAGCTAACTCACCTTTACCATCTGCTTTGAACTGGGTGACCTTAGAAGAGCAAGCAATGACAACATTTGATTTTAAACTTGTTATCTTTAATACAACTGTTCTTTCTAGCTTTTATTAAGCCATTTGCATTCCTTTGCCATCAAGGTGGGAGAGGTCTGAGTGTGTGTCATTTGGAATTGCATTCCCAATTTAACAAGTCAAAGAAACTGACATCATCATCTGCAGGCCACTGGCTCTGCAGATGATGGTCTCTCTCTCTCTCTCTCTCTCTCTCTCTCTCTCTCTCTCTCTCTCTCTCTCTCTCTCTCTCTCTCTCTCTCTCTCTCTCTCTCTCTCTCTCTCTCTCTCTCTCTCTCTCTCTCTCTCTCTCTCTCTCTCTTCTCTCTCTCTCTCTCTCTCTCTCTCTCTCCTCTCCCCCTCCCCTCCCTCCTCCCTCTCCTCTCCCTCTCTCTCTCTCTCTCTCTCTCCCTCCCTCCCTCCCTCCCTCCCTCTCTCTCTCTCTCTCTCTCTCTCTCTCTCTTCCACTCGGAGGCAAGATGTCAGAGACGCTTCTCCGCCTCTCTGGTTTCTCCCTCTTGAGCGCTGCAGTCTCCCACAGTTCAGTACACTGGGTCAGCCGCAGAGTTGGAAAGAAAAGCATTGGCTGCATTCTGCGCCCCTAAACTCTCAGAGGGTGTGAAAAAAAGAAAAATATATAAACCAAAACAAAGAAACCCATAGGCTTTCAAACTCCCTCACTATTTCTCCCTCAGGCCTTGTGTGTGTTGGAGCGGACTTTCTGTCAGAAAAAAGAAAACTGATGTGGAAATAAGCGTTCACCCGAGACTGTAGCTTAGCTTAATGGGGAATCAAACCTCGACACGCAGGTCTCACACTTTCCAACGTAACCTTGACGGGAGGACACTGTGGCTGACGTTATTTATAGCCAACGCCAGCCGGAGATAAAAAAAAATCCTGGCAGAAAGTGGCGGATTGTTTCCCTGTCGGCTTTGGCCAGGACAAAAGCAGGGCGTTGCAGAGGATCTGTTCAATTATGCACGTGCCACGCCGTGTGACCGACCGTCTCGATGAAGAGCTCCGCGGATCAGAACTGGGTTTGAAAAATAGATATAGGTTGTGAGTGTTTAGCTGGCGGGGTTTTATAGGGGCTTTAAGACCGATTTCCACAGTCTCATACAGTGTATATACACATGATCAAAGCAAACTTGTAACGATGTCCTTGTGTGTCTTGTGTTTATGCGTCTGTGAGCGAGTGAGAATGGATGCATGCACCTGTATGTCGCGTATCCAAAAAAAATGCTCTTCCAGAGTGAGGCACATTTAGCCTGCCACTTAAACACGATCTCCATATAACTAAAACATTTGACTACCACGTAGCAACCGGCCACCCACACATCTACATCAGAAGGGCAGTGTTCCAGCAGCGACGCTAAAAGAGTAAAACCGGCAAGGGGTATAGAGATTCTGGACACGAAGCATCCAGAAACGTCCACCTAAAAAGGCAGACGGAGGAATCCGCATTCATCTAAATACTGCCATTTGGGAATTCTTGGGAGCCACGTCCAAATGTCAAGACTCCAGGTGCTCAAATCTGCCTCGATAGAATATCTTCATGTCACTTGAGTGTAATAACACCATGTTCAATAACAAATATCAATCAGATTCCTTCAACTGACAAACAGGCCCGTTGCTGTGGCAACCGTCTTAGAAGCATGCTTCTTTCCTGCCAACCAGGGTTCCCCGTTGATTACCAGACACACCAAGCGCCAGAATCAATTGGAACCGCTATTCTCCATCGTTAAAATAACAATTCTCATTGTTACAGTATCTATGATTATTGCTATGATTACTGTTGCCCAAGTAAACAACATTATACTACCTACTATACCTACTACCACATGCAATATTATACAAATAGTGTATACTGTGCTTTATATTCTATTTACTACTATGTCTTGAATAGGCCAAGCCATGAATAGGCCTGGGATCTTAAAAGTGATACATAATTCAAGCAGTTAAAATCCTAAGAGCCTTGCTTTAATTTAGCAACATCTACTCAGTGCCATATTTTTTTATGTAAAACAGATGTTCCACATTGCATATTTTTTTCCGAGTTGCAGCATCAAGCTTTTTTTTCTGTGCTGTGTCTGCCTCCAATTACCACTATCAAGCCCATTACACATTGAAAATAGGGACTACGAGAATTTAGGATTATGAAGGACTACTGAAGTACCCCCAAACATTACCAGCAGCAACAGGTCAACAACGTAAAGGCAAAGACACTGATTGTAGGCATTGTAGGCATTGAACGGGTTAAGACACGACAAATCTTCAGCCATATTGTTCGTTAATTAAAGGTTCTCTGAAAGATGCTGCAAACTAAAACGCTAATGAGATCTTAATTAAATTACAAAACTACATCTGAATCAGATTGTTTAGCCGGACAGCAGCACCACATTATAGATCGGCCAATTATTGTGTCCATTCAATTACGTGTATAATTCGGGTTGAAAGGATAAGACTTGAAAAAATGTAATCTGTATGATTAAGTTGAAAGTAGCTTTCTGCACAAGGAGTTGGCGATGCCACAATTCAACCTAATGGCTGTTGACAGTTCTGTGGTCGACCATAACATTGTCTATCATAAATTGAGTTTGAGTAGACCGTTAGTGGTCAGAACAGTAGTGCATAGCCAAGATGGTCATTAGCTAACTTAACATTTTTATGTTTGTAACCATAGCCAAAATCCATCGACCATCCATCTAATATCTGGTTTTCATGGACAAGAAAAGGAACGGAACCCAAAGAATTTCACACATTTAAGCACAGAATGCAAGGCTATCCTTTCGTTTTTCTCGATAGAAAAATAGTTTCCCTTGCAGTTTCTGTGGAGTCTCTAAAGTTCAACTGACACTGAACTATATAAAGAAGTGTAGTAAAAGGTCAGCTTCATAACTAACGGAAAAATTCATATTATGTACCACAACACCCTCGTTTCAAAGAGATACCAGTCTTCCCTTAGAGGGACGAAATGCTACGAAAGGCCTCCATAACAAGGTGTTTTGCATAGTGGCAAAGGAAATAACACCCACCACCATCCAAAACCTTATCGCCTATTCACCTTGAAAGTCGCAGAGTGAAAATAACAGGAAAGAATTCAGAGAAATAGTCACGGAAAAAAATCTGTCTTAGGTCTTGGGTGATTTTATGTATTTCCCTTTAGTGCCGTGTTCAACGTAAGACACTAACAGCACGTTTTAAACAAGAGTGCCTCATCCACAATCACTCCCAATCACAATCCACGCATCATCCAGCACGGATGATGCCACAATCACCGCCACATCCAGAGCAGCTCCACACTCACAGCGCTGGCATCAGACTCACCGCGGTGTGTTTCTTGTGGAGGTGTTTCTTCTTCCTCTTGCCCGCCGTGTGAGTCAGGCGGGGGTTGTTGTTCTCCTGGTCCGAGGGCAGGTGGTTGTGGTTGTGGCGGTTGTGGTTGTGGTACTGGTGAGTGTGGTGGTGGTTGGTCTTACAGGGATCCAGGGCCAAGCCGTTAGGGACCCTGGCCACCTTCTTCTTGTGCAGGGGAACCGCAAGGTCATTGTGGTCATCCTCAGTGCGATCCTGGGGCTTCCCGCTCTCGTCCTTCTGTGGAGACATCGGAAAAACACGGCATGAGGGATTAGTCCGGCATTAGGAATTCATTAGGAATGCGTATTTTTTTGCGTTTTGGGTTTGTCGTTGTACTAGACGATATTGATTTTGTATGATATTTGAAAGTTAAAGAAAAGGAAATCAGGATGTTTCTGGAAGCAATAAAACCCGGAGCTTAACATTGGGACCCACCAGGAAACAAACAGACAGCATCATAACGACGACACATAATAAATTCTAGCCCTAACACCAGCCATGTGTGAATGAAACATGTCTCTACGTGGCAACCACCATAATACAAGGCTTGAGTCATCACCTCGGCTTGAAGATACAATTTGATGTATATCTGTGTCGCACGCTAAAAATAAAAAAGCAAGCGAAGCAGTGTGAGGACGACTTCTCCTGGAAGGGAGGCTCAGGCCTGCACATGAGCGACAGCAGACAATGATGGTTGAGCTCCCAACTCAAAACAAAAGCATCAAGACACAAAGAAGCATGTGTGTGGAGGTAGCGGAGGTACAAAATAAATCAGGGAAACCCCCTCCACCACAACCCCACCCATCCCTAAACAACGCCAACCCCAGGCCTTTCTGCTGAGCACTTAAACAGACGGAACAATAAGAGAAAAGGCTCAGCTCCGCAGCGTGCGGTCCCTTCTGCCTGTCGCCAGCAACACCCTCGCAGCGCCGGCACAAACCCCCTCTCTTCAGGAAGGAGTATTAGACCGTGAAAACAAACCGATACATACAGTCCCCGATACGGCGGAACACTTTCTTAACTGACAGGGGGTTGATGGTGTTTGACGGTTTGCCGATCAATAATGCAACCCATCTGCCACTACGGCGGCGCCCGGGTGATGCATTACAGCCCGTCAGAGGTGAGAGGTGCGGGGGGGGGGGGGGTGGGGGCAAATCAATTTCATACGATTTATAACACGGAGGCTCCGGCATGTGGTGTGTGTGTGTGTGTGTGTGTGCGAGTATTTCGTGTCGTCGTTATGTTCGGTGCGCCCCGGCAAAAGAGGAGAACCAGGCACTTGAGGGGGAGATTTCTGACGGCCTCAGATTGGACGGGCGTGTCTAAACCGACGTCCAAAGAAAAGGTGCGAAAGGTGGCGCAGGCACGCTAATGACGTGTCGAGGCCTTGCGAGATGCCTGCAACTCACAAAACAGCATGAACGAGGCACGCAGGCTGGAGTTCGGGGGTCGTATTTATCACTTTGCCGGGGTCAGCGGGGGACGGTGGCGATGTTTATTTGCGTGAGAGAGGGGGATGTCATGGATGCGTAACGTGATAGTGCATAGGGGTGCTCTGTGTGGGGTGAGGATGTGGTTTTAAAAAGGATTGGGTATGTCACATACACAATTATTTGTCTTGGTTTGTTGTTAAGATGTAGCTTAAAATAACCTTTTTTTTTATTTATTATTAAATATTGAGAGAGAAGAGATGTAAATGACAAATGGAGAAGGGAGTCACTTTTCCAAATCACTACTCTGACAGGTAGAATTGACATAGAGCTAATGCCACATGACAGTTTCAGTCTTCCAAATGTACATCTCATAAGCACCTTTCAAATGTGCGCATGGTTGACATCCCCAGACGAGCTGTGCACATAATACGGGTTCTCCCTCGACACCCAAATCATCGTGGTTTAGCCCCGCAGGTATCCCAGAACAAAAGACCATTGTCGATCAAGTCGGCGTCATATGAAGAAGAGATAATAATAACTCAACACAAAGCGCAAAACGTTAGGACCCGCTTTCGGGAGGAAAAGAGCCCCATTAGCGTGGCTATTCTTTTCTCAGGGAAGTGCTTGTCAGCCGGAAGGCCACTTGGAAAGCCGGCACTGCGCGCGGGCATACGTGTGCACGGAGGGAGCTGTCAAAACAACACACAACAGGTGGGCGTGCGACTCGCTTTGACTCCCTGAGACTCATCCAAAGGGCATGTTCCTCTGGTAGGTACACAAGTGTTTGTCTCTGTCTGTCAACGCCGACAAGGCAACACGACATGTATTCATTGTCGAGAGGGAAGACTGACAGCTGGCTAGGGGGGTGGGGGTACGGGGCGGTGTGTCTGTGAGCGTCTAAAAGAGAATGTATTATTTCTCTGGAATCAATTATTAATGCTGTGTTTTTCGCTTTACAATGGCTGGACTAATTCCTTACTCAAGCTTCTTATCGTACAGTGTGTGTGTGTGTGTGTGTGTGTGTGTGTGTGTGTGTGTGTGTGTGTGTGTGTGTGTGTGTGTGTGTGTGTGTGTGTGTGTGTGTGTGTGTGTGTGTGTGTGTCTTTGTGTGCTACTGTGTGTCTTTGTGTGCTACTGTGTGTCTTTGTGTGCTACTGTGTGTGTGTGTGTGTGTGTGTGTGTGTGTGTGTGTGTGTGTGTGTGTGTGTGTGTGTGTGTGTGTGTGTGTGTGTGTGTGTGTGTGTGTGTGTGTGTGTGTGTGTGTGTGTGTGTGTGTGTGTGTGTGTGTGTGTGTGTGTGTGTGTGTGTGTCTGTGTGTGTGTGTGTGTGTGTGTTGAATGCTTGTTTTGTGTGTGTCCATAAGAATGTGTGCAAGTACGTGTGTGTCAGTTGGCACTGGGAGGGAAAACAAACTGTTCAGTCTGTCTCACTCTCTAAAAGTCTGGCTGCAGCAAATTAATTATACAGCACACAGTGGCATTCAGACGGTTCTTGTTTGTTTTTGCAACTCCGATAATCGCTTGCAAATTACAGATCAGCTACACCACGCCACTAGCTCATCATCAAAAAATGTGCCGATACATTTATTGTGGATAAAACTGTTTTCCCTAAACATCCTTCAACAATATGTACCTTAACTCTATAAACACTCAAAAAATATCTAAACACTCAAACTAGACTCTCTCTCCCATATGTGAGGGGCAGATTGACACATAGATGAAGTAAAAGGCAGTTTCTTGCAGTCTATCTTGTGTCTCATGAGCAATTCATCAGAAACAAAAAACTAAGGTTCCCTCTTATATTTAATAAGGTGCTTTGTTTGGGCCGCAGTTAAAACCAAAGCTCCAATACTGCCTTAGGCTCTCACCTGAACGGAGATTGTATAACAATGAGACACTGCATGCTAAATGTTACTGGAAGTTTATATTTATACAAAACTGTGGCGTTGGCTGAATCCATAAAGCAATAAGTGGCAAAAGAAAATGGACGTGAATAAGAAATTATAATCGGGAACACCTGTTCACTTTCAATAAAATACTAGTTTGTCAGCAGAACACATTTGATGTGGTCTCAAACTCTCCTGAACACAAAATCAAAATAGATTGTAAAATGATGAATGTAGGGGGAACTCTAGAGTGAACAGGAGAGAAAAATAAAGAAAAAGAGGGAGAGAAGGTGGGAGAGAGGAAGAGAGAGAGAGAGAGAGAGAGAGAGAGAGAGAGAGAGAGAGAGAGAGAGAGAGAGAGAGAGAGAGAGAGAGAGAGAGAGAGAGAGAGAGAGAGAGAGAGAGAGAGAGAGAGAGAGAGAGAGAGAGAGAGAGACAGCGAGTGACAAGACTGCCGGAACCGTGAAGAACAAACAGTGGAGGCTTATTGAATTGGGATTGCTAGGGCAAACACACACACACACACCTATAATAAGAGCAACATCCTCTGCATGGTGTTGTTTACACGGTTACACTTTGTTCACACTTTGAGTAAACAAAGTTCACCAAGTCATTAATTTTAATGAATTCTTAATTTACAAGCCTTGCATAGATCGACAAGAGCAGAGTCAGTTTGTTAGCTCACGGCATCCCATAATGAATCAACTTCATTAAAAATCGAGAGAGAGCACTATACAAGACAAAATCCTTATTTATTAATAATACGATTCTAATTTGACTTCACCATATCAAATGACGATGTGGCAAAGTGTGTTCAATATTTCCCCCAAAAGAAAATCACAATATTTTTCAGATCATTGTGGGGGCAATCCAAATCACTATGAATCAGATTAGAACAACAGTATACATAAACAAACACACATTAGCCAATTATTGTATGGTGATTAACAGCCTTTCATGTAGCCTACTAGCTTTTGGTAGCAGTGTATGTTATAAATCAAAAATTGCTCTCAAAGTCTTGGCAGGAACAAGTGTTTCCTGAAAAAGTTCCAGTGTGTGAGCCACCTCTGAGCTGAGCCTACATTCTTTATTAACAGAAGACATATGGCTTACAAAATTCTTCCTTATGTTTGGGGAAATTCTATCAGTCATTTCTCACACAAAATGAAAGAACACACCTTACGTATTCGGTTGTTTGATCGCAATGCAAAGAGAGATATTGTCTCTGTCCAAAACAGTTGGGAGCAGTTCAGCACAAGAAATGTAGAAAATTTAGACAACCCCTTCAGATTGTGGTTACCAAATGCTATGTAGACGGGAAGACCCAGAGGGGTCCAGCCACTCCCAGATTCTGAAACCAGGGATACAGTACAGATCTGAATCCTGTATGTATGTACATGAAGCAGGGATCTGCCGTAAACCGCCCCTATGTGTAAACAGGCTAAGACACCGGTCAGTGCGTTGAAGCCTTTCCTGAAAGCAGACAGTTTTAGAATCGAGGTATTTCCCTCATGTAAACACAGGGCTATAGTGCAGGGAGGTTTGCCTTTTGACGGAAAACTTTCACTTTCCCTCACAAAGAAGTGTAGCTTGGAGAGATCAACTATCCTAAGTAGACATTGTCACATCTTTAAGACAAAGGTCCTAAAGATATATCGACTTCACTACTAAAGTAACCCTAACAAAACTTCAACAATGATCTCTTTGGGTGGGGGAATTTGTTCTGGTTGACATTGCACACAGACAATCGCTACTGAAATCCTCAAAGCAGCAGTACGTTTTCTTTGATAATCTCAAGAGAGCATATTAGCTTTCCCTAAGCGCCACGCTTAAGAGATCCTCCTCTTCTATCCTACCATTATGACTTGCATAACTGCCATTTTCCAACAATTCTCCAGATTTGACATTCTAAGAGGCACCTAAGTCTGTATCAGACCGTAATAATCACACTGCTTAATGGCACTCAAGACGGTTCTTTAGCAAATCTCTGTGTTCAATTATTATCATTATCGCGCAAAATTATCATCGGGGAAAAGGACGGTGAGGTTGTAGCGTGAACATATCTTTGCCACAATATTGTCTGAGGGGAAAATGGAAGCGACTTGACGTGACGGAATCTCGGTCACACTTATCACTTCAATGCCACTCTCCTCATTGGATGCGCCAGATCTTAACAAATGACTGACGTCCACACTTGACACACAGGATTTGTGCTTCAGGATGTCATTTTCCCGCAAAAATACTTCCTGGTCAAATAAATTTGCTGAAATGGCGAAGATGTTCTTATTGTTCAAAATGCTATCAAAGAGTCAAAAACGTTTGCAAAGTCATGCATTGCAGGTGAGAGGCTGTATAAATGAGGTTTGAAGCCCACTTTAAGTGGCTGGCCAAGGTAGTCAGAGTTCCTCACGCATTTTGACAAGTTAAACAATAAACATCTCGACATCTGAACGGACAGTCAAATGTATAGCAGCAAAGCGCTGCTGTGGTGTGTAAAAAGAAACCCACACACCTCAAAAAGCAGTTTATGCAGTTTGAACGTTGCTTGTTTTAAGTTAGAAAGATATTGTATATTCAAGTGATACTTTAATCTAATTTGTAGTATTTTGTCCTTTTTTATCGTCTTTTTGTGCTTTTGTGGGAAAAAGAAACCAAGATGTGATCATAATTGCAGTATCAATTATAGAGAAAAGCATTATAAGAACAGGAAGAGAAAGGGACACTAATTTACTATCACTATAAATGCTTTGAAAGGTTATTTAAAACATACTTTTAGTTAAAGATCAGCATTTCATTTGAAGAAAAAATATGTACCATATCATTCCTCGAACTACCGTACGCCACGCCATACACTTATACATTAAAGAACAGCTATTCAAAGTCCTGCACCCATCCCTCTTCACTATCGCTCAGCACCTATTCTCACGGCTGCCATGTAGTTCTAAATGCTACCATCTACTTATCATACCAAGACACACACACACACACACACACACACACACACACACACACACACACACACACACACACACACACACACACACACACACACACACACACACACACACACACACACACACACACACACACACACACACATATCCCCTGCAGTCCCCTGGGGTATAATAATCTACGTCGTTCACGAGTATACAGTGTATTCTGCAGAGCCAGCACAACGGTGTGTTGTGCAGACAGCCAGCAAATGGCGTCCCTCCTCCCAGCGAGACGATGAACAAGATCTACAAGGTGTTCGGAGCACCTGGTCTTGTGTACCTCTTTGCTGTGCACAATGGCAACAGTGCGGCCAAAGGAACTACACACAATGGCACAAACACACACACACACACACAAACCAACACAAACAAACAAACAATTCTGGATTTCCTGGGAAATATACAGCATCCGCTCGAGACATATTTGCGTCAGTTTGTCAACCGGTGTTGATTATTGGGCGTTGTTATTGCTATTGTTATTGGCTTGTTGGTGTCTTGTATAAGTAGCTGTCAATGTTACTGCGGGCCCAGACAAAGGGCTGTGGTAAAGGGTGTGACGGCCAACATTACCCGCAGAAATAAAACACTTCTCAGATGGCACTGCGTGACTTTAAAAAAACGGTCTGTGTGAGGATGAGCCATCAAGGCTGTCAGAGCTGCAGGAACGACGTCTACTGTAACTCTATTGCATTGACTCACTGCCTAAGGATACCTCATTGACTTACTGCTTATGGACACTGCATTGACATGCTGCCTGTGTGACACTGCATTGAGCATTCCGGCCTGTGTTAGTGTATTACGGAAACTGTGTGTGTGTGTGTGTGTGTGTGTGTGTGTGTGTGTGTGTGTGTGTGTGTGTGGTGTGTGTGTGTGTGTGTGTGTGTGTGTGTGTGTGTGTTGTGTGTGTGTGTGTGTGTGTGTGTGTGTGTGTGTGTGTGTGTGTGTGTCAGACAAAGAGAGTGTTTACACGCACTTTAAAATTTGAATTTGCATGCACATCTCAACAGAGGACAAGCCAAGCCCTTTCTGTGGGCCTGCCAGCTAAGTGCAGGGCCTAATGAAAAGCAAACACATCCAGCATTAAGTCACAAGAACATTTCCACATTTTGCGCTGATTCAATAAACAAGAAGCAAATGGGGGGAAGTACCACATAAATAAATACAAAACAGAAAAACTACGGTAATGAGCTCCAGATTTGCCAGCAGAAAGCAGGTGTGTCGTATGGAGTCGCTTATCACATCGTCTTTGAATATGATTCTCCTTATTGCCCGTTTGGTTGGGCAATGCCGAATAAACAACGATGTAATATGAACCACAACTGCATCTTAGATCCAAACAGAACAAATGCCAGGAAAGGGAAAAAAGGAGGTTTTGGAGGGAGGACAATGGACCAACAGCGCCTTGGAGAGTGGTAGCGCTGGCCTGCCGTAGCTTACCGTGAGTTAGCGAAGGCTGATGGCTGACAGACGTGAAGGCAAACAAAGCACTTGGGTAAACAGGCAGATCCCTCGCGGCCACAGCACATGGTCAGTGCTTACATTGGACTGGACTCATGTGGGGATCGTGTTGTATTATGTGGAATGTTTTCTAAGGTTTTCGAAGGATTACACTAAGATCCGGTTAGTGTTCGTTTAACCAAGAATTTAAAAAAGAAAGAGTTTCCCGGGTCCATTTATTGTATCTTATTGTCAAGCATTTACCAAAAATCTTGCCTCCTATCCCTTGGCAACTCATTAAAAAACACATAAACTTAAGTTTTTCTAGGAATACTAAATGTTACTCGTAAGCCATGTTATCAAAATATTCTCTGTTTTTCCCAATAGCTGCAGTCTAGCAACCGTGGGGCGATTCAAACATCCACTGTGGTTCCCTGATGCATTTCCTGTGAAGATGTTTTGTCTGTGCAAAATGATGAGCTGAGCTGGGTATCATCACGCGTGACTCCGGTCAAATCATCTGGTCAAAATGGGGATGAGGTGTTAAAGGAGAACCAAAGCCCCATGATGACCCCAAGAGGTCAAGGCCAGGGGTGCCATATCACTGCTTCAGCAGAAGGTGAACGGGTTCCAACCCATCAACCAATGAGAAGCCAATTGTGATTAACCCTGAGAGACTCATCCAATGCAGCATAAAGCCCGCCTAATGTGTTTTTTTGTAACAACATTAAACACCGAGCAGTCGATCTCCCAATTCCTTAATATGCATTTTAAATAATCACACAATTATAGTCCGGTATATATTTTTACATTGGGCTCCACGGCTTAAACGCTAGCATTTCTCTTTTCAATACATAATAAAAAAAATCCATATTGTATATTCTCTTTAGATAGAACAGTAAAATGCCTCATTAAAAAAAAAATAAGAGAACTGTTAACAGAGCAATTTAAAAGATGGCACCAAACAGAAGTTTTATGATGAAATCCGATTCCGTTAAGAGTAGTAACGCCACAGAGCAGCGATACATCTGTTGTTCTCCAATAAAACGCCTTGTTTCCCCAAGTCGCTGCTATAAAATACACCCTCGATAATACAACAAAACCGGTGACAAACTCAATAGGTACGGGGCTCGTCTCCATGTTGCATCACCTCTCTGTGTCTCACAATCTGTCTCCCACCCACCGATAAACACAGCAGAACATTGACGAGGTAGGGGGAGAACAGTCGTGGTGGTGGTGGTGGTGGTGGTGGTGGGGGGGCAGCGATACAATCTTGTTTCCCTGGTCGCAACTCCCTGCACTGTTGAGCCAAACTTGTAGTAGAGAGTCTCGCAGGAGGAGCGCTGTGGGTGAAATACACCTCTCTCGCTCCCTTTCTTTCTCACTCTACCTCTCTGCCTCCCTCTCTTCCTCAATACTTCTCTGTACCTCTCTCTGTACCTCTCTTTCTCAATACACCTCTCTCTCTCTCTAGCTGCTCTCTCAATAACTCCCTCAATCTCTCTCGCTCCATCCCCTCTCTCTCTTCTTTCCATCGCCCCTCTCCCCCCCTCCCCCCCCTCCTTCCCTCCCTCCTCTCTCCTCTCTCCTTCACTGCAAGCCAATTTTTGGTAATGGCATCTGAACAAAAGAAACCTCTCCCTCCCTCGCTCTCTCTCTCTCTCCCTCTTTCCCTCCCTCTCCCTCTCTCTGCTGCTCAGATTAGCTCAGCGGGATTCAGCACAATGGGCTCCTAGCCGCGGCGCTGCCCAGACACTTATGTTCCACCGGGGCCACGAAGACCACCATGCTGGGGGGAGGTTGGGGGGCTCTTCACAGCCTCCTTGGTTGAATAATAACATTGCTCAAGCGGCTCGGCGAGGACTAAGCCCGGGGTTTAAACCAGCGGCCGGTGATGTTGCTACACCCCCCTACCCCAAACCCCCCCCACACACACACATACACACATGCACACACTCCATTTGTCTACCATATGCACCCGGCTGGCTGTGGCGACGCGAAACCTCTGTTGGGAGCCGCGTGCGGCGACGGCACGATTTGCAGACGAGTGTTGCCGGGGTTGCCTAGCAACTGGACACAGTTGGGGGACTAGCTTGAATGAGAAGCAGTGCTTCATCCCCCGAACCCCAAGTGTTCCGGCGTCGGGACATGTCGAAGCGGGTACGTATGGTGTGTGAGGTACACTTGAATAGGGGGGGGGTGGTGTGGGTTTCGGGGTGTTATGGGAGGTTAGAGAACACCCCCCCCCCCCACTTCTGCGGAGGGATAGGTAGGAGCTGGGGGCTACCGGTGGAGAGGCAGATCGCGTTGGACAAAGAGGATCCAATGACACGCAGCGAGAGCGAAAGCAGGCGGGAGAACAAATGCGGTTGAGCAGCAGAATCCTTGGACCACATGGAGCAGGGGGGGATTCTTTGATTAGCTGGATCCAGGGGGGTTGAAATGGTCTGGGGAGAGACAGCAGAGGAGCGGGAATGACTCCCTTTCCCCCCCTTTTGCTCAGAGTGGGGGGCTGCCCAGAGTAGAGTGATGGATAGTGTACCAAATAAACATGAGCGACAACAACAACAAACGGGTTCTTGTGTTGGATCTCAAGATAGATTCTCACAAAGCGATGTTGTGTGGTTTTTTTTCCCTTTCAACTATTGCACTCACGACGAGGATGTCTGTGGTGCGTATGAGTGATTCGTGGATATCACGAAGGGTATCAGGCTTCAGCGTACTGCCTATTTAATTCAAGAATTCAGACACAATCAAGGCACGACCGAGACGGCTGGAGCCAGGAACTGTAAAATAAATAGCAAATCGTTAAGACATTAAGAAAGGCTAAAATGCCCATCTGTTGAATAGACAGATAATTGTATTCCCGGTTTATTTACTGTAACAAACGCATTTAACTGCCAGAAAACAAAGGAAGGATGAAACACCTCAGGGTCGATTAAACCCACCTTCGTAACAAAAAGCAGAAATATCCAGCGATGGCTTTCCTTTAATGTGATTGCATAGGAAAAAAAATATCGACGGCGAAACTTTGTCTTACGCTAACACACAGTTCAAACGACCTGGAGCGGTGTGCGAAGGTTTTAGGGGTGCATTTCCTGCCTATGTGAGCAGAAAGTCTTGTTTGCCAGCGACCAGATATCCCATCTATTCATAGGCAGCAGGCGCTGCTGCTGCTGCAGGCAGGCGGCCCACATGCCTCTCTCCTACAGTAGTCATTAGAAACGCAGTGGAAAGACTCACAATCAACATGTCTCCAAATCACAGACGGAGATGGGAAGCGATGCGGGGGGGGGGGGGGGGGAGGCTAGCGATGATGATGATGATGATGATGATGATGATGATGATGATGATGATGATGATGATGATTCCCAGTACTTTTACTTGATCCATTTTTATGAATCCTGTATCATATGCTTGTAGCAAAATTAAAAAGATTGTTCATGGTTAAAAAGTGTGTTTCTAATTGAAGGGGCATCTGTAAAACAAATGAGTACAACAATCTATTCCAAACAACAGAACAAATAAGCAGCAATCACTGCCTTAGGTACTTTAGTCTTTATTTTTACCAAGATAAAATCATTAAGAGAGTAAAAAACTTCCAAGCCGTTTTTACGCACACACGTACATATGTGCAGGCATATCTATATGTATTTATGTGTGTGTAATTGTGTATGTGTATGTGTATGTATGTTATGTATGTATGTATGTATGTATGTATGTATGTATGTATGTATGTATGTATGTATGTATGTATGTATGTATGTATGTATGTATGTATGTATGTATATGTGTGCGATGCGAGTCTGTATGTGTATGTGACTATGTGTATATATGTATATATATATGTGTTTGGTTGTTTAATCGTAACCACACACATCCTCCCACACCAACACTGTTAAAATCACAGGGGATTACTAAACCTGTAAACAATCTCAACAAAGCAAACCACACAGGCATATTTCATGAGACAAGGCTTTTCTAATTAGTGACTAATGCCAAACACACCCGAAATCATCAGGTACCACGAATGTGGCCATAACGTCGCTGATGCAGCGCCCAATGTAGAATAATTGCCTCTTTTTCAATTACGACTCAAATGGGTAGGATTCTGTGAGGGACTTTTCTTTGTGCTGCGTGGCTGGAACACATTGTAACCGCTAAACCAATTAAAGCTCATTTGGGGATAACAAAAATAATAAGGCAATTTAAATAAGTGGCTGGGGATGAAAGAATGCTTGATATTATGCCTGATTACTCTAGAAGAGAGTTATTAAAAAACATTTCCTACTGCTTACTATTTTTGTTTTGGAATGTTTAAGGTTGAAATGTTTATCAAAACAATCAACTGGCTTACATAAAAAAAAAAAAAGGTAAGTGTTTAACCATAGTTTGATAAATATAAAAGCGGGCAGATTTTATATGTTTGAAATAGTTTGTACATTTCACGTTGGATGTATTCTTTTAGTTCTGTTGCGATTTCTTTATTTCAGCAACTGCTGGGATTTCATGTTAAGTAACCAGTTGACCTTTGACCCAACCTCCTCCTCACACACGCACACAGAAACACTTTGCAAAGTGCACTTAACACAAGCTTTCTGTGATGCATTGGTCAAACCTACAGCACACAGTTCTAGATATGAAGCGTTCAAACACAAAGAGATAAAAAACCAGCCAGGAGTTTAACACGCACACACACACACACCCCCACACCCCTAAAGACAATGACCTCATCCCTGCATCGCTTCGATCACCCCGGTGATGTGGAGGTCACGCTGAACAGTAAACATTATCAATGGGCTGTACTGCGTCTCATAAATCCACCCACACACACTCAAACACACGCTGCTGTGTGTGTGTGCGTGTGCGTGTGCGTGTGTATGTATGTTTACGTGTGTGTGTGTGTGTGTGTGTGTGTGTGTGTGTGTGTGTGTGTGTGTGTGTGTGTGTGTGTGTGTGTGTATGTATGTTTACGTGTGTGTGCGTGTGCGTGTATGTGTATGTGTGTGTTGTGTGTGTGTGTGTGTGTGTGTGTGTGTGTGTGTGTGTTTACGTGTGTGTGTTTACGTGTGTGTGCGTGTATGTGTATGCAGATGAAGCGCCTCTCAATTAAAAAAGGACTCCCGCCCAGACTTTTGTGAGAGGAAGGGGGGCATGCTCGCGCACACGCCGAGAACCGATGCGAGGGTCAGCGTCTGTGCGCTGGGCGGGGTGTGAGCCCGGCGTGGAGACTGGAAGGTGAGAGTTCGGTATTGTTTGGACTCTGTGTGATGGTCTTCCCCGGTGTGGCCGTTGTTTCAACAGCAGTATATAGCGGGCCACAGCAGACTCATAACATTTAAGTGTGCTTGTACGACCTGCACTCTGCGTTTCAAGTGAACTTCGGCTGATCTTTCTGGCCCATTTTGCTGTTGACCGAATTAATTATTCAGGGAAGAGCCGGAGATGGGATTGTGTTTGTTTTTTTTGTTCTTGCCTTCTCTCGCTGTTTGAGCATTGAAAAAAAAGGAAGGGGGGGGGGGGGGAGGGGTGGGAGGACACACGCTAGGGGCTGGCACACACGCTAGGGCTGGCACAAACCCCTCTTTCAAAGTAAAGGTCCATTATCCTCCTTCACAGAGTGTGTTTGGATTACTATCATTTTGAACTCGCTGGGGAGGCGTAGCTAAATTGAAGCAGAGAATAGGCGAGCAACACAGGAAAAAAAAAAAGAATAGCTCAATAATAGGTGGCTTGGGTGCTGCCTGCCAGTCAAAGTGAATGGCGGTGCAAATTAATAGTCGGGGTCAACGAGGGTTAATTAGATAGCAATTGAGCAAATGAGTGTGAGGGCAGCTCTGATTGATGACAAAACAGTGTTTATCCTCTCTCTCTCTCTCTCTCTCTCTCTCTCTCTCTCTCTCTCTCTCTCTCTCTCTCTCTCTCTCTCTCTCTCTCTCTCTCTCTCTCTCTCTCTCTCTCTCTCTCTCTCTCTCTCTCTCTCTCTCTCTCTCTCTCTGCTCTCTCTCTCTCTCTCTCTCTCTCTCTCTCTCTCTCTCTTCTCTCTCTTCTCTCTCTCTCTCTCTCTCTCTCTCTCTCTCTCTCTCTCTCTCACCATTAACACGATACATCCGGGTGGTGTATCAGGGGCTAACTCTGTGGCATGCAGGACAAATCGAAAGACGCGCCAATCAATATGATACGTCTGGGTGAATGCCAGGAACCGTTGCTATCCTTACACCTTCTTACAGATGGGGTTATTGTTTCATTAAAGCTCTGCTGCCTGCTTGACATCTGCCTGCTGTAACAACATAATTTCCATCACTGGATCACTGGAGAACTTACGCATCAGTGTAGCTATGAATAAACATATGTGGATATGTGATGGTATACTATCGACTCGTTCTTGTCCTATCTACTCCTCGAATAACAACTCAGGCTTTTATATTAATACTTTTAGTCTGATGGCAGACAACCTCAAATCCGGGCAGAATGGGGTGACTACATTTTTCGGCAAGCAGCATTAAACTCAAAAAGTCTCTGTAAAGGATTGAAAATCAACACCGTCTAGACTAGCCATTGTCGAAATACACTTATTAACATCCCCTTCTGAAAGCTGTATCCACCCGCGCCAATTATCTCCTCTTGGGTAGAGATCTCCGTAATGTATCAGTTAACTACGTCCATCTGCAGTTTCTGCTTTCCAGCCCAGGCTCTTGGTCATTTCCCCAGGAGGTTCAGCTGTCACATATCAGGACTCTGGAACTCCGATGACCTTACTGGTGCTTGTACCAGCAGGGAATAGAAATGCCCTCCCTACCTTCATCCCCATGCACGTCCATAAGGCGGTTCTCTCTGCACTGAGGAGAGGTGGAGGTGGGTTAAGAGTGGAGCGATGGCAGGGACTCAAGTGAGGTACTTTAAATACACAGCACTTAGAGAGAGCTCCACCTTCAACCGCCTGCACAAGGTTTGCATCTTCCTAAACTGCGGAACGGAGGGTTGGGGGATGGGGATGGGGGGGGGGGGGGGGGACAGAGAGGCAGACATTTGCAGCCGCTATTCTTTCGTCCTGCTTTTTAATCTAAGCTTCCACTGCAGTGCTGAGCTGACACTGCAGAGGGCTCTGACTGAACTAGCCAAGGCTCGGTAATGACATATGTTAAACGCAAGAGTCTCTCGCTCCCTCTCTCTCTCTCTGGATCCCCGCTGTAAACTGGATGAGCTCAATGCGTCTTACAGATACCCATGAGGGGGAAAATAGAACTAAATTCAAAAAATGGAGTAGAGTGAGGCCAGATAAGACATTGGAGTGACAACTGAATGAGAGGAGGTGCAGCCTGCTCACACAGACACCCATACATACAGACACGTGCGCTCATCGCTCATTATATATACAACACACACACACACACACACATCTGAACAGCGCTTTACCGAATGTATAACTCTCGTGAAAACCCTCACATTATTCCACTTAGTATTTTCTTATTATGCATGAAATGGGTTTAATACCGGCTGTGAGATGATGGAAGAAAAGCAATTCTTCACCTTTAAAAGTGGCTTTGTAATGTAAAAAAAGACTTTCTATTAAAAACTTTAATTAGCAATGATAATTGAGTTTTGAGACCATCTGTGGTAATTAATTAGGTAGCTTCGCTTTACCTCTAATAAACACCTTGTGAAAAGTCTAAACCAGCAGGGAAGAATATAGTCTAGCCTAAATCCCTTATTAAAATGGTTCACAATGTAAACACAATTAAGACGTTAAATACCCCCCCAAAAAACTTTAATGATGCAGATCTTATTAACACCATTTTAGAGATTTAGTCTGTTACCTTTGCTTCTACAACTAAAACTATGATTCAGCAGTCCAAACGTGAGGGCACCCCATAGAGAATGACCTCAGCATCAAGGGCATGTTTAAGGTAGTCCATGCATGTGAAGCTGGGAGGAACACGCTTGCGCACATAATCGTACACAATGGGCAGACGAAAAGAATAAATGCTGTAGTTGTTATGCAACCGTAACTGTGGTATGACAGTACCATAGATATAAATATAGCATTTAAAAGTGCCCGATAATATTCACACCAACAACCAACTAAGATACAGCCACAACTCAAAGTTCAATGAGTTTACCGGTCTTGGATAAAGTGATGTACCATTAAATGGTCTTATAGCGCTAGTACATCAAAATGCATCATGGGATTTTTTGTTGGTGCCATGCTGCCATTTTGAGAGGACTCAAGAGGATGGTATATTGTACAATTATAAATCAACAGAAATACAACGTAACCCAGGCTTATTAAAACTTTACTTTGCCATGCCTTGCATGAGACAGCTCCAAACACAACAACGCAACCCCAATAACGATAAATCACAACTAACATTTCAGTGCTCCTACACTCACTGCTAGGTGAAGTCCAGACGCACAAGGCCTATCCTCCAGCTACAATATAACCGCTTTATTACGAGTAAATAGTTTAGAGTGCAGCGTCATGGGATTAAATGACTACCCAACACTCCCCCCTCCCCCAATGAACCTCTTTAACATTTAAGTATTAAACCTAAGTTACTGAACCCTCCCCCTCCAGGACAACTTGACAACACCAGTGTACCAATTAAACACATCTATTGCAACACTTATTTAACATTCTCTGGAACGATTGATCCTTCTTTCTGCGATCCTTCTCAAGGTCTCTTCCTTGATGAGTAAGGCTTTTTTTTTTCCTTTGCCCTTTAGAGGCAATCAAAACGTTATTTTTATTTTGTTTGTCTGTTCTCAGGGGGTGTTGTATGATGTGGCACGCAAATCGCTTACAAACTGGCGCTTGCAGATGGCTAGATAAATACAATAATAACATACGGTACATAGTTTTATGAGCTTCAAAATGTAACACTTCAGAGGTTAAGAGGCTAGCTCTGTATCGTTAATAATAATAAAAAAATAATAAATATAATTAAAGAGATAAGGGAGGAATATTGCGTGGATAAGCTCCCTCCGAAGAGCATTGAACTGGTGTACATCTGAAATGATTCATTTCCTTAAACGCAAGGCATTAAAGGACGTCCTCCCTGCACAATGTGAACAGTAAATGATAGCAGCCAATTAGGATAGTCATCGTTTTCGCTCGGCTGGGTTTTATATTGACGACTTGGAAAGAAAATAATTATTGGACATTAGCTGTGCGTATTGCTTTCCTTGTGTAAAATGACTGGAAATAGATATTGAGTGCTCAGCACTGAGGGCTTTTTCTTTTATTTATTATTATTCAAAACAAAAGGGAAACGATTTTTCTAATGTCGCTGTTCTGGGAATGTGCCCATTGGGTCAGGATAACCGTCAGACAGCTAGCCAGAACGCAAAAAGCTTTGGAACCAAAAGCAAGGCGTCGGCTACTGTGACTACAACACTCTCAAGGATGTCCTAAAAACGTTTGAAATTACATATAAGCCCAATTAGCTTTGAGTTTGTGTTAATATTAGCCTTGTTTTCACATGATGAGACCCAAGTTATAGTCCACAATCAACAAGGAGAACAGCGTGAGACCCTGTCGGAATCATTGATAATTTTTCGCCTAATTGTATCCGGTTGGTTTCCATTAGCTCCCAAACCAAGCCAGGTGTAAAATGACAAATATGTAGGACGGCGTTCTAAATGGTCCCCTGAGGAACAATTTTTTTTTAAAAAAACCTTGTTTCTTACCGGAAGAAAAATTCGCCCCATGAATTCAAAATGTCAGACAGACACTCATGCACGCACAGAAGCGCACTCAAGGCACAACAGGGTATGTCAACACAAATGAATCATCCGGGCGCTGCTTAGGTAAGCACATCCTAATGTGGGTTAACAATCTGTCTAATTATGATCTCGCTGGCAGCCATTGTCTCCCGCTCCCTGGGGACAAACACTCTGTACCGCGGCATCCAATTCTGGCACAGCGCAATTATTACGGGTCGCGGCAGCACGTAGAAAAGCGCGCGGCGTATCGACAGGCCGATTGGCGCGTTTGAGGGTATTTTTTCTCAGTGCAATACACTCTTTCCCCCTACCCTCGAACGTCCCCTTTCTTTTGCCGCATTGACGTCTGAAGTGCTCTCTCCGGTTGGCATCACCAAATGGCGTGTGGTAGATCCCGTTGGAAACTGTAAAAAGAAGTGTTTTAGTGTGTTCAGTGAAAGGTGAGAAAGGTGTCTGTTTGTCTGTCTGTCTGCACCTCTGTTTGAGGGACTCAAGCTACAGGGTTTCTCAAGAGAATTGGACGATCTGGTCTCGAGTTTCTTTCTCATATACTCGGAGGAGAGCCATGCTTGACTGTTTGGTTTGTAAGCAGACGCTTTAATCCACAGCAAAAGCAGCTTATAGTGAATTCAGGTACCTGTCATTAAGGAGGAGTTCTGGGGGTTGGGCCTTCCTGACCATGGGTAGACTGAAGGCATTGGACATGGGACACCCCCTGCTCCCCCCCCCTCCCTTTGTGGACATGGAGAACAAGCCCAGGACCATTTAGCATTATACCCATGACCCTTACCACCATACTGACTACCTGTCCGCGAACGTGTGGTAAAATAAATTGAACTGAAATTGCTCAAAGGCATAGGAATGCCTTAAATAAAGAAATATCCCAACATTATAAACACTAAGCAACACTTAACCCGCTGTACTTCATTCATTCCAATTCTTTGTTTAGAATGAAAAACTCAGCAAAGTAAAAGCAGTATCTTAATATAATTCCTCCTTTGCTTGCTTTAATAATAATTACCAGCCAGCGTGTCATTGCGGAGTGCTGCTAGCACACACACTGAGATCAGCAACAGCAAGAAAAACTATCCTGGCATCAGTGTCAAGCCTCCTTGGGAATACTTAAAATGAACAATAAGCCAAATGTATAAAGTTTGTGCAGGTAGGTATTTTATGGCATTCAATGACTTCCCGCAGTGCCACACACACAGTTTAAATATACTGCCTTTGTTTTTTTGTTGCATGGCACATATTCCACACTGTCTAGAAATGAGTCAGACAAATCGATGACTCAGCCTCCTGTTTTATAGAGAGAACGAGAAAGAGAGTGAAGGAGGGAAAGAGAGAGAGAGATGGAACTTGTTCCGGTCGATGCTTTAAATGATGCTTCCCTTCACAGAGACCATTTAGTTTTAAGAGGCTTAATATAACTTACAGTGTCACAGCCATAACCAAAGGCATTGATTTTTTCACTCAAACATCAAACCACCCAGACTGTACCACACTTTGTGTATTTATCTTACATTTTATTACACCGTTTATGTGTCACCAAGTCCCTCCCCGAAGCAGAACCCAACCACAACACACACACACACACACACACACACACACACACACACACACACACACACACACACACACACACACACACACACACACACACACACACACACACACACACACACACACACACACACACACAACACACACACACACACACACACACACACACACACACACACACACACACACACACACACACACACACACACACACACACACACACAAATTTGCTTCATTTTCTTCCAGATGTGCGCATCATGCAAAGCATTGCCATCATCCTTGCACTAAAGACCAAATGGACCGCTGATTGATCCATTAGGTGCACGAGGGGGAACGCAGTCTGAATGGAACGAATGTCTTAGAAAACCATGTTCCCCCAAAACGGTTTGAAATTCTCCTCCAAACCTTCATGTTTTCCTCCAAGGGAAACATAATCTCTGCATGACTGGCAGATAGATTAGACGGAGAAAAAAACAAGAGAGAGAGCGAGAGTGAGAGAGAGAGGGAGAGAGAGAGATTTCTGTCCAATGTTTCATATTTTGAACACATCAGGATGTCCCCCATATTGTCTTGATTCCTCTTGTCTTTTAAAAACCACAAGAGTAGCATCGGAGGTGTATGTATGGGTGTGTGCAGGTGCGCACATGTGTGCACGTTTGCATTGAGTCTCTGTGTGGATCCATGCACTGCAGGGCTGGCTTAGCAGCGCTGTGCTCGCCGGCTGAGAGTGCCGGTGGGTGCGGCTGCAGTGTGCATGGCTGGCTGCCTGATTTAGCTCCAAGTACTAATGTTCATGGGAGTGTGCTCTCGGGAATAAGAGGGAGCTGAACAGCGCCGAGGAAATGGCAGCTTTTACGGCTCGTAAGAAGCGCTAGTAAAAGAAAATCATGAAAAAAAATTGCACATCGCGAGGCCGCGATACGCAGGCCGGAAATACAGAGTTTTATGACTCTACGGCAAATATCGTGTGGGGCCACTCGATGGCTCTCCTCTGCTGGGAAGCAGCGTCTCTGGGAAACGATACGAAGCTGCACATCAACAACTTCCACCCAGAGGCGGCAGAACTAAGGGGGGGCAGGGGGGCCGCCATACACCCCCCCCCCCCCCCAACACACGCACACGCACACACACCTACACAAACACACTTTTCCCTCCTCCGTCAAATGTTTTTTTTAGTTGTAAATCACTATCGCCACGAATGCCCCTTTATTGCAATACTTTAGGTAAACATTGCATTAATCATTCCCTTCGCCTCTAAGACTGGCCGCTCTAACTCACTGTTCTCAAATTATCACCGCATCACTGTTTAGTTGACCGAGGCAACATTAACCATGGAGGACAAGAAGTTACGCTCGAGTTAAACTTTTTATATGTTGGCTTAGCTTTTACCACAATGTTTGCTGACCAGATGCAGACACGGCATGAAATAAATCATAGTTTAGGTACTGGTATTTGCCAACTCTACAGACAGAGTGATAACCTACCCTAATTCGGAAATTAAATGTTTAGAAAATAAGTTGCTTAGTTAGTTTATTGTTATTCATATCCTATTCTTTTCCTTCTCAAACCCTACCTTAATCAATGGCCTGATGAACATCAATGCCCACGGAATCCTACAGCAAAAAAGCTTAATATAGCCTAAGATTCAAAGTGTTGAACTACACTTTCCAGGTTAGCTTTCACATTAAAGTATAGTATGAAGATCAAGGCAGGATGTGATCTATTCTACAAACTACTTTTTTACCATAAGTCTTATAATGCCGCACATAAATGTAACCCACCCTCATTTGAATAGTTATCCATCATGGAAACAGTTTATTGCCATCTCAAAGGCCTTTATTAGTTCTGCTCAGCATACGCCGTGCATATCAGCTGCTGCCACTTTTCACAAAATCAATTGATCATTTTATTTAATCGTCTGAATCCAGTCTGAGTTCACGATGGTCAGCTTCATGTCCTGCTAAATAAAGGCAGTGCTGGAGGCATTCTAGCGAAGGAATCGCTGCAGAGCGCGAGTGTTGCATGACAGCATTGACAAGCCCACCCATCCCTACACCTGTTCCATCGCCCCGGACCCCACCATCCCCGACCTCCAACCCCCAACCCCCCCCCCCATCCCCAGGCGATCACACCTGACAGCACAGGGCAGGGAAGGGGATAGGCCACGTTGCAGAGCCAAGATAATGCCCCCCCGCTCCTGCCGGCCCAATCCCCCCACTCCTGGCATCTACAGTTACAGACCCCCAGGCCCCCCCCCCCACACACACACACACACACACACACACACACACAGCAGTGCTGTGCCGCTGATGAACTTGGCTCTTTGTGTGTGAGCAGGACTAATGGCTTGTCAGGGCTGCTCTCTCTCAGCCATACATCAGCCGTCAGCGGCGGAGCGGTTGGCTGGGAGGACTGTTGACGCCCCGTCTCGCTGAAATCTAGGCCAACTGTCAGCTAGCGCCGCCATCACCGCCGCCATACACCCCCCCCTCCCCCCCTTCAGATAGATAAGACACAGATAGAGTGCCTGGTGCGGCAGTCAGCGGCCGGGTGCTTGTGTGGTTGTGAAGTAGACTGAGAAAAAAAGAGATTAAAGGAGATGGAGAAAAAGGGCCGTGCCGGAGGAGCAGGGAATTAAGAGAGAACATTACAGTAGCAGCCGCACTTTTTTTGCTTCAGGGAACGTTTGCTGCTTGGAGGACCTGGTGCGATTCGGAAAAAAAAAGGGGAAAAAGAAATAAGACATGCTCTTAAGGAAACAAGGGGGGAAAAAAGAGAGACAAGATTCAGACCGTGGCAGAACAGATAGCTCCACAATCCCAGAGAGGCAGGGCCAGAAAGGCTCACTAAACTCATTGTTAATGCGCTATGATACAATGGTGGCTCCTCCGGTATTTATTGATTGCGCTCTTAGCCATTGCCAGAAGAGGATCCCTATTATTCTTCTCAATGCTTTCCTCCCTGTCCCCACAGGGCTTAATGGCACTTCTTCTAAATCTCATTAGCAGGTATAGGTTAGGGAGGACTGATGCTTCTGAATGTGGTCCCATAAAGGCCTTTGAGATAGCAATAAACGGGTTCCATGATGAATAACTATTCAAATGAGGGTGTGTTTCGTGAAAGTGTTTTACACTCCAAATGACACAAATACAACAAATCAAACGCTTGGCAGCAAATGGGAGCCCTTGTTGACGTGAGAAATCAGTAGCCAGTTCAACGTACCACACATTAAGACCGCTTCGATCCTGAAGCCGTATGTTAAAATAACATTAACACATCCAAGTGTCTAGTGACTGGACTGGACTGTAACCAGTAAACCCCGGAACTACAGCAGGTTTCCTACATCCTTCATGCACTAGACCAGAGCATCTTTTCATATCCAGCGGTTCTTATTTCTTTTGCTCAATCTTCCAGAATAGATTAAAAAGACAGTAGCTCTTGGTAGTTGTTTTTTCCTTCCACTACCTTATTGCTTTGTTGCTTCCTTGATGGGGCCTTCAGCTATTTTCAGCCAGAGAGTCTCGAGCGTCTTTCAAGCCAAACAATCTTTCATGATGCGACCTGAGAGTCTCCTAACCGAGCGGGCCTGCCTACGTAGGGGTTGCAGTGTACGGACTACTAAGCACCGTGACCGCTGGCAGAAAAATAGGATGTCCTTTAACAACGAAACTTTCACATTTCTCATTAGTTGGGAGGATTATGACGTAACAAACGTGTTTTTTTCCGGGAGAGAAGCGTGCTTCCACCAGGACTAAATGTATAATTTGATATTGGTTTCTATATTGGATAGATGATGTAACCCTGTTGAAACAGGGTTTCATACCTAATGCCCAGGTTCCCCGGCTTACCTCCACGGGGTAAGCGCGGGCAACCACTTTTGCGGTGGATTAGTCTTGACGTTTTGATCACCTTCAACCTTCACGGGACGCTGGCTCGGGATTCATCAAGTGTTTTAAGCGTTTAACTCAAGGTCTTTCTCTCCACTGATTCATATAATTGAAAAGACAGAAAGAGAGCGCATGCAACCAAACCCCTCCTGTGTCCGTTGCATCTCAAGGGATTTTTAATGTAATCCAGCGTTGTGTCTACCGTTGCTTGGTCTCAGGTATTGCATTTTGTGTTCATGCCACTTTGGGTAAACATGTGTGCGTGTCTTTTATTTAGCCTTTAGCGAGATTTGTTCTATTTATCTGCACATGATTTCATCACAATATAGAATTGATTGTTGCAATCTTCAACCAATAAACCGTGGCGTATAGCATTACTTGTTTTTTTTCTCTCCTCAAGTAAAGTGCCATGTGCATTGTTCTAAATTCATGATGATACTCAACTGGCCAACATAGCTAAATAAATGATACAACTGAACACAACCATCTACTAAAACAAATAACAGACACACAGCCCACACAATACCAAAACATCTACCCACACACACACACACACACACGACACACACACACACACACACACACACACACACACACACACACACACACACACACACACACACACACACACACACACACACACACACACACACACCAGAGGCTTCTGGGGGAGAGGGAGGGGGGGCATTACTGCAGAGTGCATACACAGCACAGACCAGCCTGGTGTGTAGATGGATGTACATGACAGCACTGTGCGAGAACAGAGGGAACTCAACGTGACGAAGGAGGCTCGGTACACACGGAGGAGTTGGAAGTCGAGTCCCTGCCAGTCTTTGCTTGTTTCCTCCCCAGAGTAGGACATGTAAGGACAAATCACAGTCCCCACTTGCTCGGTGTCCTAGCAAACAGGACGCACGCTGGTAGGTGGCTACACAACAGACGCACACACACATGCACTTGAATGCGCTGATACATACACAAAGGACACGCATGTTAATACGAACACACACGGTCTAGTCTTTTTCCTAGCTTCACTCATAGGGATGTGCGTCTCTCCTTTAAAGCACGGTTTGATACGCATCTTGATGCATGAGATGCGATAAGATACAACAACGGTACTTAGTGTTTGAGAATTCGGTGCGATTCGATTTAAAAGTAGCTAGAGTTACAGATCAATGAGATGCATTTTGGAAGGCAGAGGAGATGCAGTTTGGAAGGTAGAAACTAGAAAAATACATTTAATTCCAACAAAATGCAAGTGAATCAGCGATTCTCAACGTTTTAATCATTTTTCTTACCCATACATGTTACTGTTATGGATCAGTTGGGGTTCCACCAACCAATGCGCTCACATCTTAAACATTTAGACCAGTAAACCATTTTATTATATATATGCCCTATTAACTCAGCAAATTTTCCATTCCTTGATCAGAAAATGATGTCTGCATTTGGAGTGTGTGTGTGTGTGTGTGTGTGTGTGTGTGTGTGTGTGTGTGTGTGTGTGTGTGTGTGTGTGTGTGTGTGTGTGTGTGTGTGTGTGTGTGTGTGTGTGTGTGTGTGTGTGTGTGTGTGTGTGTAGACACCCATAGTGCAGTGCTGCATTCTGGAGAAATACATGACTAAGGGGCCGAAATCTTTTGTAAGCCAGGCCCAACTTCCAATGTTTAAACCCACGCATACACACACAAACATACGCACACACCCACTCAAATACAAACATTTTCCCTGACGAAAAGACATACACAGCTCTTTGAAATCCTGAAAAGCACCTCGGGGGCTTTGGAACAGTCCAGGGATACCATGGACCCTAGGAAGCAGAGATAGGGTAAAGAAGAAGGTGAGAAGAGAGGAGGAAGGAGAGAGGGGAGATGGAGTTGCCATCTCACAGTATATGGCTTGAACATCGGGACGTCACATCACAACGACCGTCTCCATTTTGGAAGTGTAGGAGCATTGGAATGATGTTATGTTATTGCGTTGGTAGTAATGTTTTTTCGTCAATGTTTACGAATTTGATGGTGCATTCTGATGCACTATCTTTATAGCCGGTTTTCGTAGCACAAAAGATGTTCCAATCATTTTAGAGTTTTTCCCCTCCATAAAATGGCCCTGGTTACCTAAATGGAGTACAGGTTCCTCATCCCTAATACGATCTGAACTGAATACACTCTAGTCAAAGTGCAGGAGTCATAGTCATTAGCAATTTAAGAGTGCTTCTCCCGGTTTGAGAACTGCCTGTCAGCTCCCATTGAGTGTTGCAGAGGTTTTTGGAGACCAGCAAATGAGTGGGCGGCACTGAACTGTCCTCAGGTAAAGGTTGTGTTTAGACTTTGTTTGAAAGGTGTGGGACTGGTATTGAATTCTAAACAATTAGTAAATAGAGATTTCTTAGATTAGAGATTACATTTTTATGCAAATATTTGCTCAAATCTGTGTCGTTTTTGACACCAAGCATTGCAAAAGATGGATGCCTTTCACACTTTAGTAATGTATCTCCATGCAGCTACATATAGAAATATAGAAATAATCCTGCAGGAGAAACTTACGGACAATTATATTCACCGGTTCCTAAGAATTAGATGCTTCCTGACATTGTACTTACAAGAAGCCCGCTTCCTGCCCCAAGACAAATAGCCCCATGAGAGAGAAAGAGAGAGTGACCTAGAGCTAAAGGGAGAAATAGAGAGGGAAAGAGAGAGAGAGAAAGACACACGGGGGGGTTTCAAGAATGTGCGTATCGAAGAGCTGGAACGCCGCGTCTGGCTGACAGACAAATAGAAAACCCAACAGAGGGAGGAATCAATCATTGAGGCGGCAAGACGAACAATGCATCACAGATTTTTACTTGGGCGAGGAAGGGAACTGGAAAATAAATCAGAGAGAGCATGGGGGGGAGGTAGAGCGGGCGAGAGAGAGACAGAGCGAGAGAGAGAAAGAGGCAGAGTGGGAGAGAGAGAGAGAGAAGAGAGAGAGAGAGAGAGAGAGAGAGAGAGAGAGAGAGAGAGAGAGAGAGAGAGAGAGAGAGAGAGAGAGAGAGAGAGAGAGAGAGAGAGAGAGAGAGAGAGAGAGAGAGAGAGAGAGAGAGAGAGAGAGAGAGAGAGAGAGAGAGAGAGAGCAGAGAGAGAGAGAGAGAGAGAGAGAGAGAGAGAGAGAGAGAGAGAGAGAGAGGAGAGAGAGAGAGAGAGAGAGAGAGAGAGCAGAGAGAGACAGAGAGAGAGAGCAGAGAAGACGCGGCGAAAGAGAGAGAGAAGAGAGAGAGGACGAGAGAGAGAGCAGAGAGAGCAGAGCAGAGAGAGAGAGAGAGAGAGGCAGAGAGAGAGAGAGGACGAGAGAGAGAGAGCACGAGAGAGAGAGAGAGAGAGAAGAGTCAGAGCAGGGAGAGAGAGAGAGAAGAGAGAGAGAGAGAGAGAGAGAGAGAGAGAGAGAGAGAGAGAGAGAGAGAGAGAGAGAGAGCGAGAGAGAGAGAAAGAGAGAGAGAGAGAGAGAAGAGAGAGAGAGAGAGAGAGAGAGAGAGAGAGAGAGAGAGAGAGAGAGAGAGAGAGAGAGAGAGAGAGAGAGAGAGAGAGAGAGAGAGAGAGAGAAAGAGAGAGAGGAGAGAGAGAGAGAGAGAGATGTCCCCGCCAGCTGTTTCATCTGTGATAATGTCCCCGGCGCTGTAGCCGCAGCATGATGAATGTCTTAAGGCTGAATTAACCAGCACACATCGCGGCTGATGAACCAATCTGAACGCAGCGGAAGCGCTAACAAAAAGGGGAGTGGGTGGCGGTGGCAGCGAAACAGACATGCAGCCCCTGCTTACGGCGGGATGGCGCTCATTACCTATGTTTGTCTTGGAAACAAGAGCAATTTGCATCCAGCCGGGGCCTGCTGATCAACAGCAACAAAAACGACAAACAACTTGAACCGTAAAGATGGGACTTCATTCTCTGAGCAGTAACCGCGGAAGAGTGTTGTGTTGGTTTCGAGCGCACACTGACACTGGAACTATCAGAAAGTGGGCCTTTTGATGGAAGTAGAATGGTGAATGGTGAATGGACACGGGGTCGGTGTAGGAAAATGTTGGTTGTGATGCGTTTTTATTCCATTGTGCAAAAAGTGGCACAGCACGTCGGCCAATGGGTGGTTAGAATGACGCCGACTGCATATGAGCGGGTGCGGGGAACCACGTTTTGATATTCCTGGTTGAAGTGCCGCCAGAGTCGACCAATTAAACGTCATCACACCACACCTCCCACTTTTAAACTAAAAGCTTGCAAAGGAATCGCCACGGAATGGCTAACACGTTGTGTCACTTTTCCACAAGCCAATTATATCACACGCCTCCCACATTTGCCTCCATTGACCAGCACTCATTAACTCTTTTACCAGAAAATACTTGAGCTTAGTGGCTCTAAATGCCACTAAGCTATCAAACTTGATTGTGTCTTTACATGTTGTCCGGCTTTTCCGATTTCTGCATGTTGATCAATTTAATAAAATCCGCAGTTCCCCACAGCACGACCGACACAGCGACGTTCCCAGTTGCCCCGCATTCTGCCAGGTGCCTCGTGGAAGTTATTAAATGTGAATTTGTCCATCCGGCGTTCCCTCCCTTTAATTCCATTAACGAGCGTGGCTGTCTTCTTCGCGTCTCATTACCTCGGTTCAATGGCTGATGAAGATGAATGGAGACCGGTGCTAGCGCACCGTTCTAGTCGCTCAGAGTCTGCCCGTGCCTCCAGCAGAGAGCTGTCTGCCAAGGTAAACACAAACACTCTCTGCAACACCACGTCTGTCGGCCAGCCACCGCTCGCAGCTCCAGTTCCGTCGGAAGAGGCAAACAGTGGACAAGGACACCGCTCTGTAATTTCATTGACACGGCTGGTGAATTTCCACACTCTTTATTTTGTGGTATTTTCGCAGACTTCCTTAAAGACACAAGCCAGAGCGACGGCATTTCTTCTCCCGCTCCCTAGAAAACGACAGATTGGTGCAGACAGCCATTGTTGTCCAAACCACATCAGAAGAAGTCCAAGAGCCTTTTTTTCATCCATAATATGATTGCTGCTGTATTAGGCCAATACAATATGAGGCCAAGTCAGCCAAGTCAGCTTTTGTGTGTAGGGAACGTACGCCGCACGCACACACAGGAGTGCCTTACTTCCTCTCCCACTCAGGGTATAGCTTAACCTATACATAGACCTATACATAGATACACAAAAGGCTGAAGCTAGGAGTCAGCGTTTTTCAAGTGGAGAATTGTTGACACTGACTACAACACAAACAAACAAAAAGACAAACGCCGTCATGTCATGTATTCTGCCTGATCCGCGAGCTTGACCCGGATTTCCGACTCAGGCTAAAAAGGCCTCCTTGATTCCCCGCACCTGCCTCTGGACGTTACCCTTACAAAGCCCTATGGCCCGCGCTGCTGGCCTTGCAATACGCTTCCACAGCCGCTTTGACCCCTTTTACCAAGCGCTGAGACCCGGGCAGCACAAGCGAGGGTATCCATGCGCACCTGTGTGTGTGAATGTGAGTGTGAGGGTGTGAGTGTGTGTCGTGTATGTCAGTGTGTTTGTGTGTGTAGACAAGCATGTGTGCGCGGGCATGTGTTTTACTGTGAGTGTGTGTGCGTACGTACATACGTGTGTGTGCGTGTGTGCGTGCGTGCGTACATACATACGTGTGTGTGTGTGTGTGTGTGTGTGTGTGTGTGTGTGTCAGCATGTGTGTCAGCATGTGTGTGTAGGGTACATGTAATAGCCGCACCATAAACAAGCTGGATGAACGCGGGAGCCATGCATCATCGCGGCGCGCTACGGCGTGCAGCAGGGCTCTGCACATTGTTAGGGCCTCCACAGCCCGTGTTCCAACAGCGGTAGGAGGTGCATTATTTATGTCTCCCCGCTCCTCCTGGTGCTCTGTATCCAAGATGAATGTGGAGGAAGAAGAAATGATCGGCTGTGACTGGCAGGGGTGATGGGGCTCAGGGAGGGAATAAAAAATCTATCCAGGCCCCGCCGCGGTTTTTCCCTTCTCCTTCGTTTAGATACGTACGCACAAACATGCACACAGTCACATAGATTGACTCCGACGCACGCTCAGACTCACAGGCCATGAAAGCAAACAGGTAGAGAGAGAGAGAGAGAGAGAGAGAGAGAGAGAGAGAGAGAGAGAGAGAGAGAGAGAGAGAGAGAGAGAGAGAGAGAGAGAGAGAGAGAGAGAGAGAGAAGAGAGAGAGAGAGAGAGAGAGAGAGAGAGAGAGAGAGAGAGAGAGAGAGAGAGAGAGAGAGAGAGAGAGAGAGAGATGTGCATGCACACACACACAAACGGGAAAGATAAGCACATAGTTATACACACACACACACACACACACACACACACACACACACACACACACACACACACACACACACACACACACACACACACACACACACACACACACACACACACACACAGTTTCCTTTACTGTTCCCTGTATTTCCATCCCTATCTCCGTCTCCGAGTCTATTTGAAGGTGACATGAGGGAGGAGTTGAATGTTTTTTTTTTGCAGCCATTAAAATGTCCCCACAAGGCAGAGAAGAACTGTTTGTGTCTCATAAGATGCACACAGGGGCTCCGGCCCCCGGGCTGAAGCAGGAGCCGGGGCCCTGCACCGTTCAGCTGTTTTCATCAAGACAGGCTGACCCGTCGTCACCGGCGAGACCCACAACATGGCAGCCGTTTGAAATATTTTTGCATAGGAAGAGCAAACGATACGAAACACCTCTGCGGTGCGGCTGTTGTCAAAACGAGAAGCCATTAAAACAGAGTGGGGGGGGGGTGGTCGGTTGTATTGTTTTTGATGTTTTTACCACGGCCAAGATTGCGGTTGTATATTCAGTTGTGTTTGGAGATGAGTAACGTTTCTCGTGTGAAGATTTGACAGGTGCTGGGAAGCTAAAATGGTATGGCAGTGTTGAACATTAAGAAATGCGTTGACACAGATTATATTGGATGTGTCTGTCACCGGGTTTGGGTTCCCAGGGGGGAAGGAAAACAAATAAACAAGTCCATTGCTTTAAGGCAGAAAACCAGTAGAAATGCAGTTATTTCTTGGTGATCATCGGCACTAAAGTGGCTGTATTTAAAAAACTAAAATCTAATTGTATGTTTGCAACCCATTTGATCTACTGCTGCAATAAAGCTTTGAAGCACCAACTAATATCTAACTAAAGCAGGGTTCTGGAGTTCAGGTGACTGTTGAATGTTACCCGTGCATCCAGCATAAACTGCCGTTGAGCACAGTCGTACAATACCTAGCCTGTCATTATATTGGATATTAAAAAAAACATTATGAGAACCACTACTCACAGTGAACCCATTCTTGGTGCTCTGGAAACTTTTTTGGACTGAGCAGAACAGTACCCGTTTTGTTAAGTTAACACTTTAATAGCTCAAGCCTTAAACCCGTATTTTATCGCAATTAATTCAGGCCAATTTTTCCCACGTCCCGTAACCTGCGCCAGTGCGTTGCCAACAGTTGATCCTTCTAATACCACCATTGCCATATGTACTTGAGAAAGAACATGCGGTGTCTTTATAAACCACTACTGTTCTGTCCCCAGCTGGTATTTTTCATGTTCTGCAAAGTTCTATTTTAGGCCCATGTTTATTTTCATTCTACACTTGTGTAATTCTTGGGAATAATGTGTCCTTTCATTGCAATGCATGCAAGACTTTCCCTGATATCTGGGGACCTGGCCTACCTGCTGTTTTAAGTATTAGACGGATGGGAGAGAACTTCCTCTAATTGAACCAAGGCCTGAATCCAAGAAATACGTCTTCACGAATGTCTTAAAGAGAATGGATCCTTTGGAGGTGTGACATTTGACCGGGGACCTTGAACTTCATATTAATAAAGTTATGTTTACTGCCACGTAAATTAAAATCTGTGTTCCCGGGTTCATACCTTTGTGGCCACGCTTTTGTCACCAAGGCACCCTCAGCATTTGAATGCTCGGCTTAATGGAATGCACTTTAGCATACTCTGCCAGTCAAGGCCCTCAAGCAAACAATGTTCCTAAAAGGTACTAGATAAATCAAGTTAATAATATCCCTGTGATATTGTAACACAGCCAGAAATCAGAACCTATTGTGAAGTGTGCCGCCGCTCGTAAAAATATACAGACTCCAAGGACTCCAGCACTCACCGGTAATAAGGCAAAAAGCGGTGGCATTTTGATGAGGCAGAAAGCAAACACACAACTGAAGAAAAGGTGCTTATCATAAAGGCTGACGGTTGCTCTGGGATTATGGCTGCCTAACGATGACTGTTGCCCCTATTAACGCCGTGGAACCGCTCTGGCTGGTTCCCGTGCTGCCAACTGCCTGGTGGCACAATGAAGTGATGAGGGAAACGGGCCAGGGCCAGGAGCTGGACAAAACAGAGGGAATGAAAGCAAGAAAACAAACTAGTCCCCCCTGGCCAGGGCATCTATTCGGTGCAACAGCGGTGATGTTGTTTTTACGCGTTAAGCTAAAAAAAAAAAGGGACAAATCTCGAAACTAAAGTGAAAGACAACCCGTGGATCTGACCACATTTAGACCGGGTTAACAATCGTAAGCAAACTCGAATGGCAGTAGCATATGAATCCTCCTTCTCTCATACATAACTATTGTTTCTTCTTCTTTGTTTGTTTACATTTGTGATGCGCTGCTACGCCGAAGGTTAGAAACATAAGCAACAAAAGGGACATTCGTCCACAGAGTTTCAGGTGTGTGCGAAAGTCAAGCCTCGTGCCCACAGGTGAACTTAGCAGCTGCGGTGGCGAGAGTGCTGCTCTCCAAACAGAGGGCCAGAGAGGGATTTACGGGCCGCACGGGAGCAGCTCCGTCGGCCCGACTGTGTAATTCACACTCGAGGTGCAACAGCCAGTGTTTCTCCCACTGGGAGGAGGTTCCACATTTCATCAGCTGAGCACTCAAGGACAGGAGGGGGTGTTTCATTGGGGACTTTGCTTTTAACAGAGAAAAACAAGAGGGATCGAGAGAAAGAGAGAGAGAGCAAGAGAGAGAGAACGAGAGCGAGAGAACAAGAGGAGAGAGAGAAAGAGAGATAGAGATAACAAGAGAGAGACAGAGCGAGAGAGAGAGAGAACGAGAAAGAGAGAACAAGAGGTAGAGAGAGGGAGAATGAAAGAGAGAGAGAGAGAACAAGAGGGAGAGAGAGGGAGAGTGAAAGAGAGAGAGAGAACAAGAGGGAGAGAGAGGGAGAGTGAAAGAGAGAGAGAGAGAGAGAGAGAGAGAGAGAGAGAGAGAGAGAGAGAGAGAGAGAGAGAGAGAGAGAGAGAGAGAGAGAGAGAGAGAGAGAGAGAGAGAGTTGGGGGAGGTAGAAATACCGGGAAATACTGCCTAGGTTTTGCTGCGAGTAAAAAAAACAATAATCAAGTCTCGTACACTTGTGACCCCTGGACATATAAAAGGCTGGAGTTGCTTCAACAGTATGAACAGTATCGAAGCGAATAAAGAATGTGCTAAAAAATATCCTGGATGTACTATGGAAACCATTCTCCCTTTTCCTTTAATTTCTCTCCAGCTCCCCGTCATCATAATAAATCCTTTCCATGAGAACCATGGGGTTTGCGCATTCATAGCATTCTCCCATTCTTGGGGAAACGCCTATAGTATGAAGTGTTTATGTAACACCGTGGCCTTTACACCGCACTCCCGCCCTCTCTGTATGTCATTATTATTCATCCAGCGCCTCAGAATAAATGCAATCTGAGCATGGTTCAGGGCATCAATTATTCTCTGGATTGTATTTGAATCGAAAAACTTAGTCATGCATTTATTCTCTTAAAAAAACGCGACATAAAAAATCTCGGGCACTCAAGGAGATTAAACTTTGACATCTTAAGTAACATGCACATATAGCCTGCGAGGCAGTACATATACGTGTCGACTGATGGGCAGCATGTATCCAGTCATCATGCGGATTTGTCGCACTGAAACATTCTTGGAGGGATTCCAGGTGAGTGGAGTTTTTGGATGGAGACAGACATGTTCCCATACAGCCGTCCCTTACCCTGGCCTGTCTCCTTCTGCTGTCACAGCCGCTCCATTGTGCGCACAGATAGCGGGGGAAAGGAAAATCCCATTCCATTTGCTTTTATCCAAAGTGTCTTACAATACACTCTAAGCATGTGGCCCCAGTGGAAATCAAAAAGCCTAACCCTGGCAGTGGTAATACTATATGCTCTACCAACTGAGCCACCACTGAGCGGATTAGCAACCCACAGAGCCATGGTGGAACATAGCACCACCAAAACATCCCTCACGGCGGTGAACAGCAGGTTGTAGGCTAGGGGTCCCCGACCCCCCACCCCCAAAGCGGACCATCCACGCACAAAAACAAACACCCCTAACAAAGCCCCTCTATAGTGCTGTAATTATGTTGCCTGTAAGTGTGCTTGATGTGCTGTGTTGTGTAGCTTTGTCTCGAAGGGTCTCAAGGTGGGAGACGGGGGGGGGGGGGGGGAGGACCCCTCAGAGGGAGGAGGTGAGATGTGTGATGAAAACAAATCGTGTCACACATCTGAATTTTTAATCAGGAGGCACAGCAGGACAGGGCAGAGAGTTACACACATACACAACACACACAACACACACACACACACACACACACACACACACACGCACACACACACACAGCCACTTGGGGCTGACGTGACCACCCACACATAAATACTCACACTCACTTTCACATGCACGCCAACACACACCCACACAGCGCATATTTCAAGCATTGGTGTGTGTATTGTGTGTATACACATGCTCCTTAAGGACATGCATCTGATTCAACGTAGGCCTAGGTCAATTTGGAATAACTAGTAGAAAGTTACATCTTAATCTCTTAAACATCCAGTTTCTGTACAGTAGTAGCCTATACTTAATGATTGTCAAAGCTAATGGACACCTTTGAGTTCATAGGTGGAGCAGTTGCGTCTCTTTTGTAGCAATTGCAGGAAAGAAATAAACCAATTCTCTCTTCCCACTTTTCAGTTTTAGTGTAGTTAGTTGTGAAGACCCACATCTCTGTTGATACTGAAACATCTTGAAATGATCCCAGTGTTCTACTGATTGTCTGGTAAAAGTCTGTCAGGCTTATGGGCCTTTCTGTCTCCATGTGTTTGTTTGTTTGCCAGTCTGCCTCCATCCCTATGGCTTATCTTGTCCTTGTCCATCTCCAGCCCCCGCACCCCCTCGTCTTTCTGCCAGGTTCTCTGTGTTCTCGATGGACGCCATCTTTGCCACATACACCACACACACACACATACACACACATACACACACAGAGCCTCTTGGGGAAACAAACAGCTTCTCTTTTCTGTGGGTCCGCTTCTCCCCTTTCGTTTCGAGGTGCATCCATCCACAAAGCAAATAGTGTCATGTGCCACCGCAACAAACAGCCAGCTCACTCTACTTCTCCCTCCCTTCTTCCCCCTCACATTCTCTCCCCTTTTTATCTCACAGTCATGTAACCGCTGCCTTCAGCTACCATAACAATTACCCCCGGCCACTCACACCACATTCTTATCCTCTCAGAGGCCATGCCAAGCAAACGGCGTATCGTTTAAGACCAATTATAGACTGAAAGAGAACGAGTCAAGAGCGTCCTTCCTCATTCAAAAAGACAAGCGGCTGGCCGTGCGGGAACCATATATTTTCTTTATGGATGGCTGGGCTTTAAAACGACCTCAACCTTGACGCCCCGAGGCTAAAGAAGGGTTGAATTACTTTGCTTAATCCAATCACTATTAGGGAGGGGATTGTGTAACTCAGAGCTCATGGGGCACGTTTTCCCTCTGATTGACGACAATCCTTTCAATTAAGGGCAGATTAGCACCTAAGGGCATTCAAAGAGGTGATTTAATTAACCTCAACACATTAGCGTGAGAACATTGCCTTTTGTTTCCCTGCGACTCAACAAGAGCCACCGCCATGTTCAGGAGTATTTGTAGCGCGCTGATTGCGGCGTCCGTCCTCTGCGTTCTCCCATTGTGCCGTTGTCTTCCACAATTAGGGACTTGATCGCGCTGCTCAGTCGCTTACAAGAATAACGCAAACACAGTCCAATTAGGCGGTGGCAAACAATTGCCTGTTAAATGAGTCGTAACTTATGGGTGTAATGTGACAGTCCTCTCCAGAAAAGACCTTTCGCCATTTTCTGGCCATCCCTAAAGCTAGACTTTTGACTGTGGAGTGTGGAGTGTGGACCAGCCTTCTGGTGTGCTATTGAACCATGAGCCAGGTAAACCTTGCTAATCTCACATGCACTATTCAGCTCTACTTTGATGTTTATGAGGGAATTATATTCTAGTAGGATGATTAATGTGTATCTCAACGAAACAGGTACCCTTTTAACCTAAAATGACCAACACATCAAGTTTTTTTGTGTGTTTTTTCCGAAACATTGCTTAGCCTATGCTACATGTACAGGAATACATAAATCTAGTTTTCAGCCTCAAACTCTAAACAGCTAATCTGCTAATAAATATGTATTTCAGTCTCAAACATAAAAAATCGGGAGATGCCGGTTTTTCTTTTTATATAACTTCAATATCATGAAAGATGATCAGAATTTCGAATGAAACATTGATCTAAATCAGAGCAAGGGCTCCGGGCCCTCTTCTACGGGGAGGCCCCATGGGGTCCACATCCACAGTGCTGCATCGATCAGACCAGTGACAGCTTCCCAGTGAGAGCGCATGGAAACGCCACATCATTAAAAAAATAAAGAAAAAACGGTAGCCTGCTATTTATTTGCGCACGCTCACAAGTTAGTTTTGAAGCTTCGGTTAAATCTACACGCTGTGCGTATGTAAACCCCCGGCCCAGGATGGAGAAGGATTTTCCGACGGCAGGCATTTATTTTAATTACTGCTCGAGAAAGATTCATGGAGGTAACGGAAGGGGAAGTGGGTCTACCGGCGGGGGGAAAAGGCAGAAATCCGCCAGGCATTATCTTATGTAGCCTAGCGACGATGGGCTTGGAGGCAGATGAATTATGCTACCTGTCATACATGGATAGTTTTCATGGAGATTCTGAGTAGTGGGGGCAGGTGGGAAGATTGCAGATTGACATTAATGGCGCCAGTGCCGCCAGAAAGCCGAGGTGAGATGTATAACGTCTGTAGGGCTGACGATGTCGTCCCTGGCCTGTATTTCTTAAAGCCCTACAAGGAATATCTCGGGAATAAAGATGAATGCAATTCCCTCGGGCCCGCACTTTTTACTGCACAAGATGTTTTGACTCTCCCGTTCCGTAGTGTGTGAGTTTCGGTTATTTATGGGAACATATGCATCCCGTTATGCTCTGCAACTACTCGCAAAACACAATTGACACTGAATGTAAATATGGAGAAAATCTCTCAGCGTGTCTTATCCCATTAAGGCTGTAAATGGTGTAAAAGTTGCGTATTATCTCATGCATGATTGGATAAGGGTAGTTGCTATGAATTATGTTCCAGAGTGGTTTTTGGCCTAGTATTTAACACACGGTTTGTAGGCGGGGGTGGTGATTGTTAGAGCCATTTTGCTGAGTCAACAAAGCTCGCTAGTGTGAATCTAAGGCATTCGTGGCAGAATTCTTTACAATCCCAGGGCAGGCCGCAAGGCTAATTTGATACAGAATGAACCAGTCCTCCGGCACATCATTACATTGGAGAAGTCTTAACCCATATACACTCCCATTAGTCGGCCTGAAAAGCAGTGATCTGGATCTGAACAGAATCCGAATTCACTCCAGGAGATTGTTTTTTTCATGATACGGAAAGCCCGGAAAACTCGATTTTATTCACCTTTAAATAATCCTGTGCAGTCCTCTGTATAGCTCTATTGGCTCTAGAATGGCATTACCACGGCCAGGGGTATATCACTCCTACTGGGGCCAGCCATGCTATGAATGCATGCATTCATGGTGTGTGAATGCTTCCATAAATCGTATACATCTATATACCTGCCCAAGTCTAATGTGGAACATCTAATAGATATTTCTGATCAACTTAAATTCAATCAGTTCTGCCACAGCTTCTCCATGTAACCGTGGCATGCTTGTCTGCCGCCGACTGATTGAGTAACATATGAAGCCATTATGGGTTGTTTAACAAGGACTTTCTTAAACCACTGCACACGCCGACTCTGTTAATCTCCACTTCACTAGAGCATGATTAGCATAACGACAAGCAATGATTTGTGCGTCAATGCATAAAGAAAGCCACTCCTGGCCGCCGGCGACAAAACGGCAGTAAAAGTGCTTTATTTCGACTGCACTTTCTCAAGTGTAGTGCGACGTAAGAGATATTTATGACGGTGACAGGATGTGAGCGTTGGAAGGTTCGGAAGACCGTAGGCATGCCAACATGCTCCAGTGGCAGTGCCTCCGTTTATATTTTACAGATCTGCCTGCCAGAACCCCAATTCCCCTTGAAAAGCTGCTCGTGACAGCCAGAGATGAAAGAGTGGGATATGACAAAAGACACATCCAACAAGCCATCCTCCTCAGCCTCCAGATTTGCAGGATTTGACATTCACAGTGTCAACTTTAAAAAGGTGTGTGTGCTCCTTCATGCTCACACTAAATGCACACAGATTTATGGGCAACTGCAAAGACGTACTGCTACACTCTCTTAGAGACATACCTCTTTCTGCCCCCTTTACATCCAGTGGACACAATTTTAGTAACAGCATGATTCATAATGATAATATTTTTTATTATAATCAACACTTTAATGATTATTGGACATACATTTGTTAGTTTTCCAATTAACAGTACAATAATGCATTTCTAACGCTCCAAAAAGTCTTGTTTTCCGCTGTCTATGAAATGGATATTTTTCCTCCCTTCTCAAGCTTAGGCTCTTCGGTTTAAGCTCTGCAAAGCATAATCATTCAAGTGCTCTCACTCGATATGACTGTTCAAATATGAAACACTTGTTCCATGTCACTTAGCAGCGGATGTCTCTCCGGGCTACGGACTACAGTAGCAGCAGCAGCAGCAGCAGCCGCCGCCGCAGCACCAACAGGAACAAACTGAATTGGATTCAAGGGCCAGGAGACCCAGGGAGAGAAGCACGGAGACAGACACATGGATGACTTTGGCTCAGCAAAGGGAAGAGCGGGAAAGGCAGAGCTTTGATGACACCAGACGCGAGCAGCAGCCTTGTTAGATGGAACTGGTCTTTAGAGTCTTTGGTCTTTTTTTGGTCTTTCTATCTTATTATTTCTTAGGATTCTACAGGGGATTTTTCACTCCATCCCCTTCCACCATCTTCATTGATGTGACTCACATGAATGGTTGCGTCGGCATCTTGAGTGGCACAAGGGTGCACTGCGAGTGTGAAACATTGGCATCTGCCACTAAAATGTTTTGGTTTTTCTGAAACATTTGAAATTTGTGCTGCGAAGAAAATCTTACAGTCGGAGGTGGTTGGAGTTGGAGATATATATAGTGCTCTGTCCCGGTTTACCCTTTGTGAGAGAAAAAGCAATGCTGGAAAACTCTGTAAGCGCAAGAGTTTACTGACCTTTGCAGCCCTGTTTTGGAGCACTAACATTAAGAATGTATATTTATTTATTCACGTGAAATGTACTGGACAATGAAATATCGATGCTGAGATTCAGATCAGCTAGGGTGCAATAAACAGTGCTGTTCAAAACTTAAAGAGTTTCAGAATACATGAATAAAATAGTCATTATCCTGGCAGGGCATCTCTGCTGCTGTGGAATACACAAAAACATAAACAGGGTGTTTTTGATAACCAACTGTTTCCTATTGCCTATTTTGAGGGCTTGTCAGATTAATTATTCAGATGACAAACTGCCACTGTTTGTCAGTGGGACCTAAGGACTGATGACCACGTTCGTTGCCATAACACGTTCAAGCAGGTCAATGCTCAGACAAGGCAAGACCGTAAGCTAGCCAACTAATTGCTAGCTAACAAATTGCAGCAAGAAATGTTTATGTACCATATATAACACGTGTTTGATTCTGAAAAACAAAGACAAAGGGTTTTAAACGACCATACACTATACACAAAATATATTTTAGCAAGAAAAATAAGTACAATTTCTGGAAAATTCCATTCAAGGAAATGCTCAAATTCGTCCAGCAACACTTCTGGATGGGGCATTTGACCAGCGCTTCACTGCCTTGTTAAACACTCAGTCTTCACAGTGTGGTGCAGTGACAAACGCGACGAGAGAGAGGAAGAGATGGCGGAATAAAGGGGATAAATCCTTCCTTTCTTCTGGGATAATATGCTGTTGTGCGGGGACTGGGGATGCACGTCACACCAGCTGCCAAACCGTTTCCCTGCCGTCAGCGATCTGCTTCGGGGGGGGTGGGGGCGGGTTGGGGTGGGGTGGGGTGCCTAGTGCGGGTGCTAGTCATTGAGGGGGGGGGGGGGGGGGAGACTTCTGTCTAAAGAGAGACTTCTGGCAAGCACGGCCAAAAATAACAACAACTTGATCGCCCCTTGATCGAAGTCTCTCGCCGGATTACAAAAAGGCGCCACTCTGCTAATGAAATCTGGAGAGTGGAGGGGCTACGCAACTGGCCAACGTCCAGATAGTTAGTTACAGCTCCTATTACAACCCCTGAAGCATGTGCGCGCACACACACACACACACACACACACACACACACTCACACCCGCAAGTACACAGGCATATGTATGTGCATACACACACACAAATCTCTCTCCACATTTAACGAGATTGACCACCAAGTCCAGAGTAGTTCTACTAGTCAGCATTTAAATAAAAATGTGATGGCATGTGCTGACAGTAAGATGAGAGAGTTGAGTTTCACACAGCGGGGGGGGGGGGGCGTCAGGGTGGGGGGGGATTGGCTGAGAGAGTGTGACTCACGGCTATTCGTTTATGCAACATAAGCACCGGCTTGTTTTATGATTCAGATTCAGAAGGTCTTCTTCACCATCTCATTGCACATCACTCGATCTGTTCGCATTATACCGTATGTGTCAAGGGGCCAGATCTGGACACTGACGCTAAATGAATACGACTCATTAAGGTTGAGGCGTGAGGAGGACTCTTCGGCTTCTCCGTCGAAAGGAATCTGCGCTTGACTCCTATTCGATTGACGCCTTTCCCAGAGACTCCGTTTAAAGAGCTGCTGCTCACTGCCTTCCCCCCAGCTGGTTCCAATTAGACCGACTCTCCTTTAAAGAGGATTGTTAAGACATCAGATGATTGGGAAGGGGGGATGGCACACACCACACACACACACACACACACACACACACACACACACACACACACACACACACACACACACACACACACACACACACACACACACACACACAAACACACGGCAGTAGAGGAACAATAACCCTGTAATTACTGCTGTACATCCAGATGAAGGCCTTGCCAGATTGTGATCTTAACACGTACAATGACACTCCTCCCCATGCATTGCCATAGAACCAGAACACGGTGTGGTCACTGCAAAAATAGGGCCTGGGGAGGGGTGCTTAAGCCCTGACTACTTCCTTGGGGCCCGGCTGCCTGAGTTATGACGGGCCCCCTACACCACATCATCACGTTGCTTCCACAGAGCCCCAGGCCAGGCGAGGAAGGCTCGACTCTGTGTCTGTCTTCGCTGCTTCCCCTAGTCTATACTGTAAAACGCTTCCCGCCACGTCCAACGTGCTTACTCTCGGTGTCTGCGGATGGCGCCTCGGGACACGGAGCTGGTTTGATAGCCTGATGGATGTGTTGGGATGGAGGTGGGAGCGCCGGTGGGTGGGAGAAGCGGGATGGGGGTGAAAACAGCAGGAGTTATAACTAGATACTAATGTACTCTCGTCTCCGTGTCAGCTGTCTGGCGGCTGAACCATAGATCCCCATTTGGATCCCGCTAAATATGCGCGGCTTCAAAATACACTGTATGCCTTGCCCTAGCCAAATGATTACGACTGCGGTTTCCAATTTATGCTCGTCGATTCATTTCCGCGAGGAAATTAGTAACACATGAAAGCCGCCATCTTTTCCATACTGGTCCACGGCAGCTTTGTCAGCAAACACCTTGTATCATGTACTTTTTACATTAATTACAATGCCAACAGCATGTTTTTATGTCATCTCAACATCCAGCAGTGTAACTAAGATGAACAACTCTAATGTGCCGTCTAAATTTGGGTGTGTCCCATCAACGTACACATCAAGTGGAGAAGGAGAAGCATTGCATTGCCTCATCAACATACGCTAACAGCAACATCAGCATAAACAATTACCCTCTCCCAACTACAATTCCACATCGCAAAAGCACCAGGACAGTGGATAATCGGTTTTTCGGTGGTAGCTGGCCCGAAGTCAAAATTAAAAACCTGTACATACGCAAGCCCTCAAACACGGACACACAGGAACAAACACAAACACAAACACGGACACACACACACACACACGCACATACACACACAAATACACACAGGAAAGAAGCTTTTTAATAATTGAACAGCAGCTGTAGCTCTCTAATCATTGCTGGAACTAACAGAGCAGAGCTTAACAGGCCCAGGGCTCAGTCCAGGATTTGAGGCAAGACCCATGGCTGCCTGCTCTATTCTATTCCTTTGCGCTCTCTCTCTCTCTCTCTCTCTCTCTCTCTCTCTCTCTCTCTCTCTCTCTCTCTCTCTCTCCTCTCTCTCTCCCTCTCTCTCTCTTCCTTTCCTCTTGCTCTCTCTCTCTCTCTCTCTCTCTCTCTCTCTCTCTCTCTCTCTCTCTCCCTCTCCCTCTCCCTCTCCCTCTCCCTCCCTCTCTCTCTCTCTCTCCTCCCTCCCTCCCTCCCTCCCTCCCTCCCCGTGCACCTCTGCTTGCTCCACTGTGACAATTCCCCCTCGGATGGGAGGGTGGAGGGAGGGGAGTTATAATGGGAGGAGAAGGGGGAACGGGGACCAAGGAGCGCAATAATATTATGCATTACGCTCCGACTCTGCACTGATGCAATCAATGCTCCGTTTTCACAGCAGTCCTCTTGCAGGGATGCAGAGGGAGGGAGGGAGGGAGGGAGGGAGAGAGGGAGGGAGACGGACAGAGAAGGCTGAGTGGCAATACAATGCAGCAGCAGGGCGTAAGACGGACAGAGAATCAGGCAGGCCAGCAGACAGGCAGGCAGGCAGGCAGACAGACACAGACCGCACGAGGGCCTGCTCTGGCACGGGTCTCCGGAGCGAAGTGCGATCTGGTGCCTTGTGGGATAGAAGTGATGACAGCCTGCACAACTCTGAGGGGCTGTTGACAAGCAGAAGTCACAATACTCCCTCCACCACAACCCCCCAACCCCAATTCAACCAGCAGCACTGTTACAAGGCCGTCCGAGAGGAACAGGGCTGTCCGACAAAGACCAATATTACTCTGAGAGAGAGACAAGGAGAGGGAGAGGGGCGAGAGATGCAGACAGACTGTAAGTGAGCGAAACGGAAAGAGAGAGCGAGATTGAGAGGGCCAGCGAGGGAGAGAGCAAGTGAACCAGAGAGGGGCTGAGGGAGAGTGGGAGAAAAGAGAGACGGAGAGACAAAAGCAAAGAGAGAAGAAACGAGAGAGTGATGAGCCACAGAGAGAGAGTAAACAAAAGGAGAGAGTGAGAGAGAGGCACCCTCCACCACTGCCGCGGTGTCACTCTGTATTCCCACCGTGTGCTGAGCCCGGGAGACATGTGCCCCGGCGCATTAATGCTGCCAATGTATACGTATTCTGCTATGAACCCACGGCCTGCAATAAATCACTTCACAGGCTCCTTGCCGAACGGTGCCAGCTGCCTTATCTAATGTCAAGTGCCTTAAGGCCAAAGAACAGCGCGCTCTCTCTCTCTCTCCATCCCTCTCTCTCTATCCCTCCCTCACTCCCTCCGCGGGAGAAGGGTGAAAGGGGTGAGGCTGCGTGGACACAGACCCGGAGAGGGGGAGTCGGAGGGGCTCGTTGCTTCGGTTAGCGCCATATTAAACAGGAAGGAGCGGGGTCTTCCTCACACACATGCACACATGGGCCAGAGAGGAGGGAGGGTTTTGGGTTGCGGGGGAGGGGTGAAAAGAAGCAAAACGTAAATACACACACACCGCTGGTGGAACAGCGTGTAAAGGGTGATTTATAGACCTAATCTAAATGTTAAATGGTAAACAACTGCAAACCATGCACTTCCGTGGTTCACTTGACGGGATTGGTGGACGCTGCATACTGCCAACACTGCAGTGCGTGTATGTGTAATGTCTTTACAAAATAAAAGCCCCAACCCCCCCCCCCCCCCCCACCCCCAGCCCCCCACCTCCACACTTGAGGGAAATAACAAGGCAGGGTTCGGATTGTCTTCTTGTCTTCTTTATCAAATCTTTGTCTTGTTTTAATGACCAGTGAAAAATACAACACGCGGGCACAGCTCCAGAATTTGAGAAATAATGATGTTTCCTCACAGGTTTTACTTTTTTCGAAGCAATTATGAACACATTGATTCAAAAAACGTATCCGTACTGAGCACAGTTTGACACCGAGTACAGAGCAGAGTAGGAGGGGGAACGAAAGCCGAATCCAAATCCCAAAACCAACTGGTCTTATCGTATTATTAGGTATTCACTGTGAAACGGTGGATACCTATTGTTTTGGCAGGGATTCTACTTGTACTATTGCTTTTCCTCGGTAGCGGCTCTAGCTCTGGAAGTAATGAGTCTGTCATTTGAACACCGGCCATGAGGGCTCAGACAGCATGGCGATAGGGTGGAGGCTACATGTGTTTTGCTTGTGAAGGATATTACTACAATACGGGGGAAACAGGGGGGGAGGCTTTAGGCATGTCACCAGGGTCAGCCAACCTCTGTATAAACATAGACTCAAACATTATCAGCTTTAAGCGAGAATAGTAAATCGATGGCATAGGAAATATATAGTCAATACTATTTTACAGCATGATCATAGAAATTAGGAAGCAATGGGGAAGAGCTTTTAAATCAGACAGGATGGGTCTGGAAAGGTTGGCCTGGTTTCGATCTCCAGTATCAACCACTTATAGCGCTACTATTAATTATACGTTATGATATGCTTTGTTCGAGGTTATAAGATGAGGAGACATTAAAAGGGCAAGTAGATAAGTCTACGTGGGTTTACCTCGAAGAACACACTTTTAATAATCGCTAGGAAAAATGTTTTATCGTTTCTCTAATCCTATTCCTAAATGTTTTCACTTCGGCATTTACACCGTCGAGAGGCATCGAATGATTTGACATTTACGATCACTATAGTGGAGGATACTCAGAAATGTTTTAAATGGCTGTTAACAGCCTGTGAGCTTTATCGCATCATTAGTGTGATTATGTGATTAGACTTGGAGAATCGTACAAGCCGAAATGATTGTACTCTTGATGATGCATTCAACCCATTACAACCCATTATAAACAGGCCCGTGCTTTTCTCGAGAACTACTCTGACATTTTGATCCCACTTGAAATGATAAGCGTTTACCATAATAACCAGAGTGTATGGTTCACCTCAAGGCCGATTCGTTTTTTTCCTTTACATTAAAGCTTAGACCGTTTTTTTTTTTTCTGTAGTGTAATGAAGTGTAAAAATAGCAGCAGGTCTATTGTGAAATCCTAATAGGCTACAATGTTGTCTCCGGGCTACATGCTGTAGGCAGACCCCACTGCTCCAGGTACAGCTGATACCCCGTTATAAGCTGGCTTACACTGTGTGTGTGTGTGTGTGTGTGTGTGTGTGTGTGTGTGTGTGTGTGTGTGTGTGTGTGTGTGTGTGTGTGTGTGTGTGTGTGTGTGTGTGTGTGTGTGTGTGTGTGTGTGTGTGTGTGTGTGTGTGTGTGTGTGTGTGTGCACGCGAATGTGTACTTGGATGTAAAAATACCCACTTTTCCGCCAGCCCCGGGTTGTTGTTTGACTCCAGCGGAGAGATTGCCCTGGCATTTACATAGGGCCACCTTTAGTGTGTGTGTTTGCAGTGGCACCCTGAGGCTATGCTTATACAGTAAAAACAACAGCACGGATGGAGTCGCCAGGGCGAGATAGAGGTCAACGCATGTCGGTTAGCGTTGAGTGATACCACAGATTCCCTTGGGGGGGGGGGGGGGGAAATGTCCAACAGGATGTGATGTCTTTCACTGTCAATGTGACACAGCCAAGTCTCAGAGCATACAGTACATGCTCACTTTGGCCGGAAATCCCAACACACCTCTCCATTATTTTTCCATTAAATTGAGTCAATAAACAAAGAACGGCAACATCATTTGAAGTTGAAGGTGCCAAGTGGATGCTAGGATTCACCGTTGAGAACAAAAAAAAATAAACCTTTTTGAGTTTATACTGCGCCATCGGACGCGACGCGACCTTCGAGTTGAAAAGAAAGAACTAAGAGCATCAGCCGTTCCTTTTTTAATTTATTCTTTGCTTCTTTTTTTTTTTTTATTACGTTGTACTCATTCCGGAGAGTTCCATCACCGCCATCCCCGCCCATAGCTCACATTCTCATAAGAAGGGCCAACTTAATTTCGAGGCACGCTAAAATTAGACTTAATTATCGCTGTCCCATCGGCGATGCGTTAACGGCGCTGACTTCCAACGTGGGGCTACTTCGGTATTCAGCCTCGCTGAAGCACTACAGTAGAGAATGCGCTAAATCTTTTCTGGCCTCAGACACCATTATCCATTAATGTTGCTGAGAGAGCTTCTCCAACTCTCCCCGGTGACGCCTGCACTTTCTCTCCCCGAACCACTTCACCATGTATCACCACGAGGCACACAAACAGATACGGATACATGTCGTGTTGTATACCCACATTGCCATCAGTACAACGTGTACTCGCTTACGTGATATGGTGATTGGGAGCTTTGCCCTCTCTCTTTCCCCTCTTTTGCTGGAGCAGTGCTGTAAAGAGAGTGGCCCATATTGGGAACAATATACGCTGATGTTTTTATTTGGCACAAGGGAGCGCTTGGTCCATCTGGCTTTTTGGAGTAGCGCCTGCCCCACTGTACACACACGCTATTCTCTCTCTCTCTCTCTCTCTCTCTCTCTCTCTCTCTCTCTCTCTCTCTCTCTCTCTCTCTCTCTCTCTCTCTCTCTCTCTCTCTCTCTCTCTCTCTCTCTCTCTCTCTCTCTCTCTCTCTCTCTCTCTCTCTCTCTCTCTCTCTCTCTCTCTCTCTCTCTCTCTCTCTCCAAATGTGACTTAGATTGAGGCAAAGTATGTATTTTTACAGCAACTGGCATATTTTACCCACTACTGCACCACTCTTCACCATAACACTAACTAGTGCCTCACCATTCAGAATACTGGAGAGACATTGCTTGTATCAATAAAAAATGGATGAGACAACATGATGAATGGGGCTGACTCACGCTGGGGAGGAGCTTTGGCTAAATGTTTCCCTCTCAGCCGGATATATACAGCCGTGTCAATGTATTTGTTTAATTCATTTTACCCGAAGAGAAGGGTGCAGATTTTCCACAATTACCGTCACCGGGCTTTCCAAAGAGGTTTACATGAAGACACAAGCTAAGTAGCACCGCGTAATGACTCTATTTGAACTACATTTCAAACTGGTGATGATTTCTTCGCCACTTTTTCCCTTTTTTTGGCCCGCAAATACTAAACAGCTTGACTTTAATATAGCTAGAAGAATTCCAATTCCTTTTCCTTTTTTCTCCCCATACGGATGATTTAAAAAGCGGCTTTGATTCTTCTTCAATTGTCAAGTGCAGCACTAGCTGAAGGAAACACAGGTCAGGACGGGGCTCATGCATTATTTACCAGCGCGTCATGCAGACAGCGTTTATGGATTCATCCTCAGCACTGAAATAAATAGCAACAATCCAATATCCACAATAACAATGTGATGAATGACAGGCCCCAAGCATTAGAGCCACACACACACACACACACACACACACACACACACACACACACACACACACACACACACACACACACACACACACACACACACACACACACACACACACACACACACACACACACACACACACACACACACAAAATCATATTATGCATACCCATGTTAACCACACACAGGCATGCACATACACACACATATAATAATGCATACAGACACACATACATGTTTTCATACACGCACACAAGCACACACACACACACTGTTCAGTGGATGCATTTTCCCCATTTGCAACACCATCATGTCAAGTGTTTCTTAGACAGGGATTTGTCACAGTTTGTTTTCTCAATAAACTAATACTACTGTTGAAGACGTGTCATTTTTTCTCTCTTAATACACAGATATCATATTCCTTGGCACCCCCAATGGGACTCAAACCTTGGATTGATTTGTTTTACTCGATGCTACAAATCAGACCACAGCTGCAGTGGTGTATTGTTTAAAAACAACGTTGTTATCATATCTGATCAAATACATAGGTATGATGACATAGATAAATACTGTATATATATATATACATATACAGTATATATATATATATATATATATATATATACAGTATATATACTGTACATAGGTTTAGAGAGCATACTGCCCTGATATGGTGGTCTCCATGTTACTAGTGCTGTCTCTGATGGCTCTTCCACATCCTGTCTACTGGACGGCCAATCACCTCTGAAAAGATCATACACCCGCAGTCTGCCAGCGGATCATTAACAAACATATGCCAACCCTAACGACACCCCCCCTTCACTCACACACACACACCCACATAAGCAAAGAAAAACACACCACACACCCACATAAGCAAAGAAAAACACACCATGGTAGTTTACATAAGAGACCTATTAAAGAGAAGCTGAGGTGTCTTTTGATTCATGTTCTCTGAACATAATCTGGGTTGAACTTGCACAGCCCGGTTTGACCCGCCATTCGAGAAAGGTCGGTGTTAAGACCGGAGATTACAACGGTTTTACCCGTTGTGGAAGGGAAACAGATGCACCGATACGGATACTGGGGGCCGCGGTTGGACTGGCTCCAAGGCAGCTCTCGTAGGCTATCGATGTCAGGGAGGACCTCACTGTTACATGGACCTGAACGACACAGAGAGCCATCTACAGATATTAAACCGACATCGAAGAGTTGTCTCTTTTACTCATTGAGATATGGTCTTTATTATTCAATTATAAGTCGTAATCAGAACTGTATCAGCCATTATCGTAATGATGCATTAATTACGGACATTATTTGGATAATTTTATTGCAATGATGCGTTAACATTCAAGTTGCATAAAGATTTAGTTGAATATTGAATGAAAACAAATGACATGCTTTCTGTTCAGCTGTGCTTATCGTAAAATGGAGAAAACACAGGCTGGCTGGCGGGGTACGAGAGAGGGATCACAGAGGGAAACGATCAAAAGGTTCAAAGCTGTAGGTAAAGATCTCTACAGGGTATCTCTCTCTCTCTCTCTCTCTCTCTCTCTCTCTCTCTCTCTCTCTCTCTCTCTCTCTCTCTCTCTCTCTCTCTCTCTCTCTCTCTCTCTCTCTCTCTCTCTCTCTCTCTCTCTCTCTCTCTCTCTCTCTCTTCTCTCTCTCTCTCTCTCTCTCTCTCTCTCTCTCTCTCTCTCTCTCCTCTCCTCCCTCTCTCTCCCCTCTCTCTCTCTCCCCTCTCCCTCTCCCTCTCTCCCTCTCTCCCCCCCTTCATTCACTCTGTGATTAGAACAAAATCAAAAGACATCATCTCGATGGGAATTAAACGGAAGAGAACGACCTCTGGCCGTGATTCAGATACAGGCACGGAGTTTTACAATTTTACGCAAATTCTTATATATATTCCGTCGTGGTGAAGGAGCGAGCTAGCAGGCAATGAAAGAAATTAGCATAAAAGAAGTGCATAAAGACCGCATTAGCTCAGCTATTGGCATTCACACAGAATAGCTAAATTGTGTTATTCCTCAATTGTGTTATTGTGTTATTCCAGACAAAGGCAAGTGAGAAATGATCATTAAACACTGGTTGGCTTGGCTTTGCCAGACGACATTTGGAATAATGCTATAAAACTATACGTTTCCAAACAAATAAATTAACACAGACAAATCAAAACCTTTTACTTGAGTAAAGCAGGCTAGTGTCCATTGACCTATGAAGGCCGGAGCTTGTGCATTAATTATTAATAAAGACACATTTGAGTACATTTGGAAAAACTGAAAACCCCAAAACCTGAAAACACCACTTATGTGGTGTGAAATGGCCCATGAAGCCTTTCAGTAAAAACGAGGTTAAACGGTTGGTAGACAAAGATAAGACAAAGTAGGGCCCTTCTTTAATCACATTTTACAATTCCCTGCACGTCCAAACAGGTGGCTGCCTACTGCGAAAAGGATGTTCCACCATTTGTTTTCCCTGGTAAGATAAATGCAAAGCCGCCAATACAATACCGGCTTTTCTTCGGCGTGACAGAGTACAGTCGCAGTGAACGGAAGAACACAACATCCATCAAAGCACTAGCCAGGCTAAGACGCAGGACTAACTCAACAACACAACAGCTGGTGGAGATTGTATAGTAGACTGAAAACCAGAACAAATGTTCAAACGCAAAAGCAGTCTGGACTCTGGTATTCATGAATGATATTCAAAAACGACTCTTGTTCATTTGTCAACTATTCATTAGTGCTTACTTGAGTCACTTAGCGGACGGGAGTACTGAGTAGGCCTACAGGTTAAGCTGCTGCAGACACACGGGATCGAACCACAGCTCGGCAGTGGAATACTCCTGATACTCAGATGCCCCCCCCCTGTGTATCATGAGTTGACTTTCTTTTTTATCTAATAGCATTTTAATATGTAGCATGAGGGTCATGAACAGGGCTCATGAACGTCACATATGTTGGAGAGTTTACGTTGTCGCAAAGCACCACTAGGCTAGGATCTTCCAGTGTGAAGGTATGAAGACCGAGGGGAAACGATACGCCCAGAGAAAGGGGATCAATGGGGCTTTAAATAGGGATGAGACTCAGCTCATACACCAATAAAATGCTCCCTCATCAGCAGAAGCGGCTGAACGGAGATATTCAACCATGTAGTGCTAGTGTGCTAGCCTGTGTGCCTGTGTGAGTAAGTGTGTGTGTGCGTTAGTGCCTGTCACACAGGTTTGTGGATACCATGTCTAAATTTTGACCATGTAGTGCGACTTGGTGTGGGTGTGGGTGTGTCGCGCGCGCGCGCGCGCGAGTATGTGTGTATGTGCACGCGTGTCCGATTGAGTGTGTTTCTCACCCGTTGGTCTAGGATCCATGTCTAACCCTACTCTTCTGGAGCTGGGTTTATTTAATAAAGCCTTTTTTTCCCCCTTCTTTTTTTACTCATTGAACGATGACAGCCCAGTTCACTTTATGTGTCAGTCATTGGGCTGTCGCAGTGCATTACAGCACATCATCGCTCAGTCGCTGACACGTTCAGAATGCCGCTAAATTAATATCCGCCATTACTGCCAGGAGATTGGAAAATTGTGCCCGGTGGAAGATGGAATGAACCGTTGTTATGAAAAAACAAATAATTATTTCACACAAGCGTGAAGGAATACCAGGGGGGGGCCGGGCGCGCCGAAAGTGGAAGTCCTGATAGAAACACCATCATTAGCTCTTCCCCAAACAGAGGGAAAGGGAGACCTTCAGCACCACAACCTTTCATTATGTGTCTCAGTGTCATTAAACGGCAGGAAGGTCATTTAATTGTAGCAGACGGTCAATAAGTTTGACTTCATGTTAATGTTTTCGTGCCCTGCTCAATAAATTGCTAATTAACCACTCGTACGTTCATTCATCAGTGTGTGTTTGTGCATGTGTGTGTGTGTGTGTGTGTGTGTGTGTGTGTGTGTGTGTGTGTGTGTGTGTGTGTGTGTGTGTGTGTGTGTGTGTGTGTGTGTGTGTGTGTGTGTGTGTGTGTGTGTGTGTGTGTGTGTGTGTGTGTGCACGTGCATACTTGTCCTGCAGTGCCAGAGAAAGAAAATCAATTGTTTCTTAGTCGGCTAGCGACTAGCGAACAGCAACGCCCTAAGTCGTGTCATGTGGGAGTCGCCCGTCCGCCTATCAGCACCAGGGATATTTATGCCTTTCACATTGGGCGGAGGAGATGAGAAACACATTAACAGGCATTAACCACTTTACCCTCTCCTAAGGACACCACATATATGCATTCTACTCCTGGTCCTCTTCAGAATGAAGAGTGTGCCGAGTAGCGGCAGTCATTGTTTGCCATCTGAATGATGGACCACTTATCTTTTGTTTAACCAACGTGGTGGTACATCCACCGACACACAGCCAGAATATATCCGAGAAGACAAGGGCTAATTGTGCAGAAAATGAATTCTACTCGCGGGTTAACTGAGGGAAACATTTTGCCTAATCTATCCATGGTCAGTATAGACGCCTCTAGTGGTTGAGGACGCCTTTCAAGTGTTAAGGGAATCAGGGAAAAAAGAAACAAAGCAAAGCTTTTAGTCGAGAGAGGAGAGGCTTAATAATTTAGTAATTTCTTTCGAATGATGCAGTAAGTTGATGCTTAGGCCTTGTGTATCTTTCAATTACAACGGTGGAAAACACTCACTTAAAAAGACAACCACTGATGGGTAGGTAAAAACCTTTAGTTTGAATTAAATTAACTAATACATGGAAAAAATGCTCATGGACAACTTTAAAAGGAATTTTTGCTTGCTAGAGAACGTCTAAAATAAGTATCTACCGAACAACTGAAATCTTACTTGATCACTCCTTTCACTTGACGCACAAAAATAATGCCCCACAGATGACAGCCCGGCAGTGAAGATATAAGAGATCTGACAGTGTTCGCTGTGAGGCACTGCCAGTAGAATCATAAAGTCATGCTAGAGCCCTCGGCCCCTCTGCACTTAAACACAGACATGTTCATAACAGCTCATATCCAATAACACCAGTTCTGCAACAATCCATTCATCCCACTTCTTTTCAACCAGATGGGGGAACCATATGAAAGCCGAGAGGATTAGAGAGTGCCGTGGATTGCCGAGCAAGATGTGGATCTGGACTAATTAAAATGGGATTTAATAAATCATTACTCAGCTCGAGCCCTGTGGCTGAAGTTATTACGCTGATTACCTGCAGCGCCGGCGTGCGAGCCAGTATTAAAGTCTTCCAACATATCGTATGACAACATTGCTTTCCATATGTAAATATGCGTTTTTTGGCGTGGTTCTTTGCATGTGCGCATGGCGCACACCAATGGGCATGCCGATGTGAGGCATATAAGACTACGTGATAACACAGCACTGATCAGCTACCCTTAACAAACCCCGTCAGAACGCGATCCATGCAGCCTGTAGAAGAAGTCCCTGGTTCAACCATGAACTATACCCATGCAGCCTGTGTCGAGCAAGCCCAGGTTCAGCCATGGAGTTCCATCACGGTCATGTGACACATTGACAATAAATCTCAGCTCGATGCAGAACAGCACAAGGACTGACGAGCCAACCGCCCAGGGCGGCAACGACAGTTGTTTACTTTAAATTCTCTGATTAACTCGAAAATATGCATTAAATAAGAGATTAGCGGTGTTCAACGCAACAGAGCTACTTCTCTTATTAAATTAAAAAACGCTTTGAGCAGGTAATGAAAAACATTAACCACTTGTATCAGAACAAACACGAACTGGGAGAAATGAGCAGCAAGTCTTTTTAAGCCACCTTGGAACAAAACAAGGAATTAACTGCCTTCATTTTGCATGGGATACGAAAACAACTTTTCACAAAAAGGAGACAGGGAATATCAGTCTACATTTTTAGACATTGTTAAAAAATCCACTTCTGCTAATGTACCTAGACTGGGCAGCCCCGCCCATTCTGCCGGCAATTAGAACTTGCTCTGCAAAAGGGTCTGGAGAAGAGCAATACATTTCTTTCTGCTTCCGATACGTTCTTACGGGAGCAAATCACCATTCTGGCTTCCCCCCCCCCCCCCCCCCGGCGCGCTATTGGCTGGTTTAACACCATGACGACAGGGAAGCAGCGGCAAGCAGCCAATGCGTACAGAGTCTGTTAAATTAGGCCCGATGATCACACCTCTTGAGCTGAAGAAAATGACAGCAGCTTCCCCAGATCAACGCGCAATCTACGATGGAGCTTGGTCTGGTAATAGCCGGGCTATAATGCACCCTCTGCCTCAGATTCATTAAAATCGCGATTCAGTGAAAAGTATTTCCAACTACACCGGATACACTCTTTTTGTCTCTTGTAGCTTACGCTCTAAGGCTGAGCGGCCACAAAGAGAGAACTTAGGTGACAGTGGTTATGCTCAAACACAATTCACCCGTTTTTTTTTGGTTTCCATGGAGGAAAGGGAAAGTGTTTCCTGTTTTGCTTCTCTGCTTAGATTTCCCAAGTGGATCCGGGATCTGAAAGGGCTGACTTCCCAAGCAGCATAAATCCACTCTCCAACCTCTAGGCTTTAGGTTTCCTCCTCTACACCCAAGGATTTCTGTCTCTGTCTATTCCTTTATATTCCACACCGCCTGCGTCTCATTGCAGATCAAATAAGACTACTATGCTCCTAAAAAAACACTAAACTGTTGATTCTGCATGAGGCAATGTCATGTTCTGCTTTTCTCGCTCTATCGAACAAGTCTACATGCGTTGAAGAAATACAGCCGACTAAAGTACAGTGACCAAACCTTTATGGCAAAGGTTTTGCTGGAGTGATTCATAACAAGCTAGGCTAACTTGGGTGTTGTTTATGGTGTCTGATGGTGGTGGAAAGGAAGGTTAAAAGGGGATGGACATTAAAATAATGACTTGGATCCCTGTCTCCCTAAGCATATATCATAAAGTCTATTTTAAGGTTCCACAAGCCACTGTGCACTGGCACTTGAAACTAAACAACGGGAGAGTAGATCAAAATGTGATCAAGACTGTCCCGATGCAATCATCCAAAAAAATGATCCTATGACCTTTAAAGAGCATAACAGCGACTCTTAATGTGAACATTTACATTCAGTGTAATTATTATTACACCAATGGACACGATAGTTCACTAGCCACTTCCACCTAAGGTGGAGACTGCAGGGCCTACTCTGGTCGAATGTCACTACATCAATGGCTGAAGCCATTAACTGGCCACTCCAAACCAGAATAACCTGGCGGCTTAAAGAGACTGCACAGATATCAGAGAGAGAGAGAGAGAGAGAGAGAGAGAGAGAGAGAGAGAGAGAGAGAGAGAGAGAGAGAGAGAGAGAGAGAGAGAGAGAGAGAGAGAGAGAGAGAGAGAGAGAGAGAGAGAGAGAGAGAGAGAGAGAGAGAGAGAGAGAGAGAGAGTGAGAGAGAGCTAGAGCGAGAGAGAGAGAGCGAGCTAGAGAGAGAGAGCGAGAGCTAGAGAGTGAGAGAGTTATAGACAGAGAGACATAGAGAAAGAGACAGACAGACAGACAGACAGACAGACAGACAGACAGACAGACAGACAGACAGACAGACAGACAGACAGACAGACAGACAGACAGACAGACAGACAGACAGACAGACAGACAGACAGACAGACAGACAGACAGATGGATGAAGGAGAGAAAGAGATGGATAAAGGAGCGCGAGAGAGGCAAAAGGCCACTAAGGAACAAAAGGAAGGGAAGGAGCAGCGGCTTGGGGCTGGGGGGTGGGTGTGGTGGTGTGGGGGTGCTGGAGGAGAAACAGGGGTAATCTCAGTAGACATTGCCAGACCTTCTGCAGCACAAAAAGTACAGAGGAGAAATGTAGAAAAAAAAGCAAGAGGGTGAGGGGGGGGGGACACAACAGGGGCATGTATGAGACCAAAAAAAGAAAACAACTGCAAAATCTTTCCAGGTGTGGATCGACAACGAAACAGGGCTGGAAGTTATATACAGCAGAGAGAACAAGCTGCCTGGAAGTCTACTTTCCTAGGGAGCTGAGCGTCCGACCCTGTGTGGATATCTGACAGTGTGTGTGCACAGACAAGCCTGCAGGTATGCATTATTTATCCTACCCTGTTCACATAAGGTCAAGCTTAATAATATTGACGCAATTGCTCTAATAACCCTATAATAACTAAACCAACATCGTAAATTGAAGAAAAACCGCGTCGTCTAGACCTCCAAGGTGAGTCGACTGAGGCGTGCGGGAAATGTTTTAACAACGTTCCTAACGTAATAAATGTATCTTCGGTCAACAACGTATCGCTCTCTCTTTTTGCGTATCCCAGTCCTTTCACCCATCATCGCATCTCCGTCCTCCACTATAACGTTATGTCAACGTTCTTAGCATCCTAGCCACCGTGTCCTTCACCCTCTCTCTCTCCATCGACCCAAACACCCAAAGAAAAAAACGCACGGTGTGCGGCGCGCGAAGGAAGCCTCCTCCTGACACAGATACACATCTCTGGCAGCGGGTAGCAGTGCTTCGAAATCCACATCTGTTGAAACCTCGGCTCGCACACCCACCCAATGATGCGGGCGGGGAGGGTTGCAAGTACAGGCAGTCAGCTGTTTACAATAATAAACACATCACACACACATTATAAGCGCACCCCGAGTCTGCAGATTCTGCAGGCCTCCTCGTCCCCCACGGTGGACCCTGTGCGCGCGTGTGTGTGTGCGTGCATATAGGTTTTGGGGTTCGGGGGGAGGGGAAAGGCTGGTCTATGGGGGGATGGGGGGATGGGGGGTCGGGTTCAATCACTGACCTCCAGCGCTTCCAGCGAGACGAACCCCGAGATGCAGAAGCCGTCGATGATGTCCTCCTCGTCCGAGGTGGACTCTTTGCGTTTCCTGCGCGGCGGGGGGCGGGGGCGGGCGGACGGCACCGCGGGGCCTAGGCCCCCCTCCCGCTCCGAATCCGAGGAGAAGCGCACCATCGTCGCCCCCGCCTTCGCAAACACCGCCGCCGTGGCCGTGGCCGTGGCCGTGGCCGCCGCCGCCGCCGCCGCCGACCTGCCGTGCCCGTTGGGTATCCTACCCGGCCCGCGCACCCTGTCGCGCGCCGCCCGCGACTTCCGCTTTTTGCGCATGGCGCTACCGGATCGAGGCCCATCCATGTCCCTTTCGGAAGGGAGTCGCCGAGAACAACAATAACAACAACAAAAACAACAACAACAGCAACAAGACCCTCAAGGCCTTCCTGGCGCGCGGGGCGTGGCCGGCGAGAGGGGGGGGGGTTGGCCCGGCGAGGGGGGGGGGGGGGGGGGGTTGGCCCGGCGAGGGGGGGGGGGTTGCTGGTAGAACTCCAAAGGCCCTCAGCAGAACTCCAGAGCAGTTACCTCCACACTGTCACCAAACCAAACGGCGGAGTATCAAGGCGTTACATCCAAGGCGACCATGTTATAAGTATATCCAGTGAGGGGAGGCTTGTCCCGTGGGCGTTCAGAGACGGCTGCTGACGGTTGGTTGAAACTAGGCTAGCTTCCGAGAAAAGATCCCCAACTGCTCTCCATGAGACCCAGCGACGAGGGCGAGAAAAGAAAACCAGAACCGCTTGGCCGACTGGACCATAAGTCTTTCAATTTCCGAGGTCGCTTCAAGTCAAAGCAGATGTGTGTTCAGCGGACGCGCTGTTCTCCCGTGGTGCCGTGGCCCGTTGAGGGCGCCACATCTTCCCAACTCGGAATCCGCTCCTCCTCTCCTGCAGGACGAGAGAGGAAAAAGAAAGCGAATAAAAAAAAGAAGCATTTCAGCAAACGCAACGTGTTATCCCAGGATGTTTGATCGTATGTTTACTTTATGTAGCAGACGGTGAAACGTCATGCTCGAGGAGGCCCAAAAGGCCAGGCTGCTAACATTTAAGCCTCGAACCCCCAACTTTTCGGTTTGGGAGTAGCACGCCTTAGCCTGAGAACCCTATCCTGCCACCAATGCAGTCTATGCAGCTATTTCCTGAAGACTGTGGATATTTCTGGGTTGCGGTGCTGTATAATGCAAGAGGAATGTTTCATTAGCACCGGCCAGAGCCATTAGCTACCAGCTTTACTGGCTTTCCTGCCTTTGCCAAGTCATTAAGGATAAGAAGATTATTATGTGCTCCGAGTGCTTTATCACTTGTATCTCTTAAGTGTGCCAAATCTAGATTATTTTTGCTTCGTTTGATGGAGCAGTTTACCTACCAATTATGCATAACTTCAAATTGATCCTTACATAATTAGATGTTATTTTTATATTTGTAATCAAAACCATACATGAACTATAAAAGCCTTTTCAACGATGAGGGGTATATCTTACATTATTATTAAGTACACACTGGCAAACCTTGAACATTTCAATCTAATGTAATTAAATGGCATTATAAAACCAGTTCTTGCTTGAAATCCATTCAACACAAGTTGTATGAAAGCTTTAGACAAAGGCCTATATACATAAAGCAACAGTTGTCTTACAGCCACTGCTTTGTTATTCGTAAAGAAAACTGCTCTTTACTCTCCATTCAGAAGGGTGTAAAACATTCATTTCCAGAATAATATATGTGCACAATACTTTCTTTCTTACTCTTAGCAGAATAATTAAGTGCTATTGAGTTTTATTGATTTTCGCCTCGCATGGCAAATCAGGGTTGAAGCTAGGAGAATTGCAGAATTGCTGAAATAACTGAGAGCCCTACATAACGGTCAACATATGTAAGACATGTGTAAGCAGGTCGAGAGAAGAAAAGGCTTTCGACCTGACTCTAGTCTACAACATGCACAGGACATGCAGTCACCGACCCACCGCACTACAACATGTAACAACAACCATAGTCATTCCCATGCCTCACATCCTGGGCTGTAATGATTCACTAATAACCACTATCTTTACTAGATGGAGCTATGTCCTTGAGCCATTAGGACAAAAACTCTGTCAACCAGACGGCTGAAAAAAGAGCTCCTCAGCCAATCTCTACGTGCACTCGAGTGTGTAGCAGCAGAACATAGCCTGGTATTCTTCTTCTGTAAACACTAACCTGCCATCCTATACATAATTGCCCTCTTGGAATAGCCTATAGTGTGAAACATAAGCCACCGCCACAAGTCACTGTGGCCCGATGGACGAGTCTGAAACACATATGGGTCCAGAATGTGTCCAGAATATAAATTCTCTGACATGACATCATAGTATTGGCACACTATTTAGAGAGAGAGAGAGAGAGAGGGGGGAGAGATAGAGCAGGAGCCTAACCGTCAACTAAGTACAGACATGCTCAAGTATGTCTCAATTGCATGGCACCAATTGCTTCTGGACATTTCAAGACAAGAGGAACACACCTATTTTTTTTTTTTTTTTGCATCACCAGAGAAACCAAATCCAGCCATATATCATTGTCAACCACCATCTTCAACTTTTGCTCTATCTCAGTGGCAGACGGTTGCATTAGGATATACCTGAGCTGCTATTCACAAAAATACACACATCTGGCACATTCTGGAAGTGGATGATTTTATGAATATGCATAATTACAGAATTAGCTTATATTAATTCCTAACAAAGGAGCATGCTAGAAGCCAGCATGCCAACCCTGATGCTGCTGGGCGCAACGGCTGCATTCAACTAAAAGGCTAATTCACCTTTCCTTCATGAACGGTCCGAAGCCTATTTCAGGACCTATCCCTTTAACCCGATGCCCCGTGCCAGTACTTATCTAATGACACATGCAACATAGCGCTGACAAACGACAAGAGTAAACACACAACCCTTATCTTCACTGAACTCGCTATTATCCAAGTCTTCTCCTGCAAAACACCCTCTGTCCCTGTCTTCGTTGTAGTCTTTTTTTTTCTTTTTGTGTCTGCTTCTCTGTCAGTAGATCTCACGCTCTGTCTCCAGTCCAGCCCACAAACAGCGACTGGCACTGCCTCCTGTGTTCCAGCTTGGCTTTAATTTCCACTAAGACACAAAGCGAGCCTCTTTTTTGCTCCAAGACACGTCATGCAAAACCAAGAAATGCAAACCCTTGCAAGTGGGGACCGTCCGGACAAGTTGCAGCCCTTCCGATACGAATGGTCATTAAAAGACAAAAACACGAGAAGAAATTGCGCTGATAGATAATCCCGCAAGGAACCATAGGGTATCTCCTCTCCCAATCCGTGTTTCAGGATCCCGGTGAAGGGACCGGGCGTAGTGATACGGCGATGCCGCAGTGCCGCTTTACAGGCTCTACGCTTCTTCCTCGGAGCAAGTAGTGCAGCGCTCACACTTGGGCTGGTGTGGTTGGAAATGAGGTGATAGAATTGATAAACGATGTGGACTGGAGACGTGAAGCTATGCGAGAAATGTGAAACCTCATCGTAATTCTAAACGCACCGGCATATAGGCTAACTCTATACACATTTCCTCTACAGTTCAATGTAGGAACCAGTGGGTTTAAAGTGTGATTTATGCCCAAAAGATTAACAGCATCACATTGCTTAGCCTATTTACAAAATAGTTATTTGCCCTAAATATGCAAATGTGTTAATTATTGGATTTGCATAGTTCTAAATACACTGGCTCCTGTGTCAGATAAGACTAGTTGGTTTCCATTTATAGTCAAATAAGGATATTTCCTTGGTAATATATTTAAGCCAAGAAGCATGTAACATTCATCAACCCTCAATGAAACACAAACCTGTCAATACAATTTTATCTAAAGTCTCATCTCTCTCTCTATCTGTAAAATCGATCTGATCTCAGATGCACAAAAGTAGAATAATACTTTTACTAAAAGGATTCAACAGCTTTACAAATTAAATGAGTCATCTTAGACACAAATTGTCTAAGATTGATGGCATTGTCATCACACAGACAATAAGTTCTAATTTGTATCCCCTTCTACAGCCGCATCACCCTGTTGTATTGCTACAGAGAAGTAGAGCCAAAACAGGATTTTGTGGGTAGCACTGGTACTGTCCTCAATAAAACGACACATTAAAACATCCCCACCTCATTATCCAATCAACTCTTCCAACCGCAGTGGAAGAGGCTCGACTTGACGGTTCCTCCCCACCGAAACTGAAACGATTACTCATGACCGACTATTAGCCTTCCTAATTGCACTGGCGTGTCACTATTTACCTCACATTAAGTGAAGCGTTGCACCCTGCTCATCAAGCGCCAAGGAGGAGGCACCAGGACAGATGCAGCTCAACAGCAAGGCACTGTGTAGCTTTCATAACGTCAGAGAGCAGTGGAAACGTCTCCGCTGAACAAGCGTGCGTCGTTGTACCCAGAAGTGTGACTGTGAATGAGGTGGAGGATCAATCGAGTTTTCAACGTGTGGGAGGATGAAAAAAAGGGGGTGGAGAGGGGAGAATGAAACAATCCTTTTGGAGCAGTGTGAACACCCTCCATTTGGGAAAAGGACTCTCACATGTGGAGGAGGCTGGTTGTGTGTGTGTGTGTGTGTGTGTGTGTGTGTGTGTGTGTGTGTGTGTGTGTGTGTGTGTGTGTGTGTGTGTGTGTGTGTGTGTGTGTGTGTGTGTGTGTGTGTGTGTGTGTGTGTGTGTGTGTGTGTTGTTTTGCAAGGCGTAGTGTTGGCTGGAGCAGCTGAAAAAATGCTGTAAATGTCTATAGCTTACTCAATGCCATTTAAAGATTGAAGTGTGTGTGTGTGTGTGTGTGTGTGTGTGTGTGTGTGTGTGTGTGTGTGTGTGTGTGTGTGTGTGTGTGTGTGTGTGTGTGTGTGTGTGTGTGTGTGTGTGTGTGTGTGTGAGTGAGTGAGTGTGTGAATGGGTGGGGGGCAAACACACTTGACCTTGGATCATTTTGTTCGAGTGGGCCAGGGGAGGGGGGGGGGGAAATCATCCTTTTGACTAAGTGTCATGGGTGTGTGTGTGTTGGGGGGGGGGGGCGTGCTGTTGGAGGAGGGGGGGAGTCATTTAGCCTCAGCACCCTCCAGGGGCCAGACCAATTTGTTGCTGTTAGTCTCCTCATAATCAGCTTTAATTACACCGTTTACCCCATGTTCTCTGTCTCCTTTACATTTGGAGTTGATGACAAAGTATTCCCGAAGCCAAGTTATTTCCTCAGTTATTTATGTACAGTGTTCTTTCTCTGTGATTTATTTAGAGTTTTTCTAAGTTGAGAGTTCAGTTCTTATTGGCAGCCGCACAGAGGAAGGCAATGTGTCCCAAGTATTTGGTATCGGACCAAGCAAAATGTTGTGGTGGTGATTAAGGAACTGAAATGAGAACACGTGTGTGTTAAAGAGCAGACGCTGTGAGGAGGATACATCGACCAGGGCTTCTGATTGGACATTAAGGTTCCAACTTCACCACGAATATCACCCCTCTGGCTGCCGGCCAATCAGAGACCTCATGGTTGAAACCCTCTTAGGCATTTTTGCTTGAGACAAGCGTCTCAAACAGGTTCTAGTAAGTGGAGAAAAATGGACTTCACAAATGAGTCGTCAATTATTTATTTGTCTGTGAACAATTGTATTCCACAATTCTTGCCCCATTCTTTCAGAAACACACCAGGACAAACAGCCAACAGGCAAACCCACAGCCTTCAGCTTCTCCTACACAACCAAAGTAAGAAAAGAGTGTCTAAAAAACAAACAGACATTTGAGGAGCAAACAACAAAATGTCAGGATGAAAACTTGTTTCCTTTTTCTGAACATACACAGAGGCAACCTTGACGGCGTTTGATGGAAAACACATCTTCCAGCTCTTTGTGAGTCTAAAAGAGAGACCTTCTGGTAGCATAACGCTCCACAAAACTCGTTGGATGTGTGCGATGTGTGTAGCACGCTCAGCATGCTTGCGCTCCTTGAAAGAAACACGAGTCAGTGAGTTGTTCTTCTTCGTTTACAAGAGGGCTCCTTGATTATCAGAGTCCTGTGACAAACCTTCTGCATCTCCTATGCCAGAATGTCTCGCTTCACGCTTCTTCTCCAGCATGGGAGAAGGAGGGGAACCAGCAAATGGGAATGCCACCTTCACATGACCCCCCACCCCACCCACCCCCCCCCCCCCCCCACAAAACCCCCCAGGCCACACCTGTTGATATCCTTTTAAGTCCATTTTGATTCCAGGACTCACCTTGTCTCCTTTGCTCTTCTCTCGAGTGCCCCTTCAGCAGAAGGATCCATCAAAGTGTATGTGTGTGTGTGTGGGGGGGGGGGGGGGGGGGGGGAGACATTTGACACACACTCATAAATGATTTAGTTCTTTTTTTTGTTGGCTGCCATTGAAAATGTCTTCCCACAGTTATGTTCTTAAAGTCCCTCTTAAAGACAGACTGAGATCACCAACACTGGGTTGCGATTTACCTTCCTTCCTTCTTTGAGTCACAAAAAAATCTCTATATGTATGCCTATGTACCGTATGAGTGTTATTATTTGTTTCCAAGAGCGCAGAACTGTAGACGGTAGTTCAGATACCCGGGGCCAACCGACGTTCCCAATCCAAGTATCACTTCATCATTGCTTTACTGGCAAACCGCACAATATCACTCATCCAAGCTATTCATTCCTGTGTATTGTAAGACAAGCGACGGCTCGGAGGCATGCAGGCATAGGCAGGCCGGGCATTCATCATTAAAGACTTGTCCCCGAAGGCCTAACAAGTGGTTAATACCATAACCATTAAAGTGCATGGTATTACACGGGGGAACGGATCGCATATTAATTGCCAAATTTTGTCAAATGACAGCCTGTTCAAAAGTTGACCTAAATTAGGCATCGTCTTGGCGACGTTTGTACGGTCTGTCACATTGAGGCAGGAAAATTACACTCAAGATGGAGAGAGAAAGGGAGTCATTTGGATGCCTGGAGAGGAAAAAATGGGTATTTTTACAAGATAAATAACATGATGTTTTTCCACAGCCAGTGTTCTGACATGACAAGCCGGAACATTTGGCAAATGCTACATTACTTTCGGGGCCATGTAGATTTAGTCCAAATAGCTTCAGAGCATATGAATTAAAAAGATTGATTATGTTAGAGTATATGTGAACATATATCATTGCGGGACTCTTTGATATTAATGCACGGTACTTGATGCTATTTCTCCTTGTTCAGACAATTCTTCAAAATTATGAGCTTTCAATCAAAGGCACAAATCACATTTCGTGACATTTACCCATGAGGACAGAATTTATTTGTGTCCAAAAAATGTTCTCAAAAGACCGACTTGATAATCCAAGTGAAAATCATCCCCCACCAAACACGGATGAACGGAAAATCTGAATACAATCTGAATGCATTTTCTTGACTGAAAAACAACGTATTTGTTATACGGAATCCATATTTTGCACTGATGTACACAACCAGACACATTCAAAGAGATTGATGTGTGGATAAATGATTGTTCTCAATGTAGAAAGTGGAAATGCAATACATGTGATTCCACAATGATTAATCACAATCACGAGTCACTCTTTATTTTGAGTTTTCTTGACTGTCCACAGTTTTACAGACATCCTGTGGTTAACAGACCAACAGATTAATTAAATCATATCCTTTGTAGTGCTTCAGTGAATATTGTGAGCTCAAGGACATGTGAGTGACAGATTTGAAAGGCTAAGAAGAACCTGCCACTGATAGTTGTAAGAGCAGTTTCCTCAAAACTCTGATTGTTTTCTTTCTTTCTTAAATATCATAAATCGCTTTCACTCCGAAAATAACGTTGAAAAAATATCGGTGAAAACTGTACTCTATACCCTGAAGACAAACCGGCTTCCAAATATAACCTGAATTGAAATGTTAGAAAATGAAAGAAGGAAAAAAAAAACAGAACAAGACAAAAGGCCTGGCTGGGCTGTGTTTATGTTTACTATGAATAGAGCCTAACCAGAAGAAGCACATGCCACCTCAAATGCCCAGAACAGCATCAAGGATATTGGAAGCGATAGCTGACCTACAAAAACACAAACCTGTTTAAAGCTATCGAACGTCACCGTGGTGTAGCCAAAGCCGAAAGCCTGTGTTCCTTAAATAAATGAACACATAAAACACTGAGTTTTCATGTCTGGTAGGGAGACGATTTTGCACCTTACCACCTCCATACCCATGTGTGTGTGTGTGTGTGTGTGTGTGTGTGTGTGTGTGTGTGTGTGTGTGTGTGTGTGTGTGTGTGTGTGTGTGTGTGTGTGTGTGGGTGTGTGTGTGTGTGTGTGTGTGTGTGTGTGTGTGTGTGTGTGTGTGTACAATTATATGTGTATGTGTGTGTGTGTGTGTGTGTGTGTGTGTGTGTGTGTGTGTGTGTGTGTGTGTGTGTGTGTGTGTGTGTGTGTGTGTGTGTGTGTGTGCGCGCGCGTGCGTGCGCTCGTGTATTCAAAGGTGCTATGTAAATTGCTCAGCGAAAACTAGTGGGCGAATTAAATCATGCATCTTATCCATTAAATAATGGATGAAAGGGGGAACGGACAAATGAACGAGTGAACGCATCATTAATGAATGAATGGGTGTGTGGATGGATGGATGAATGATGCAAGGATGGGAGAATTATATAATGAATGGCTAATTGAATTACCTAATGGATGAATAGAGGGATAGATAAGTCAATGAATTAATTCAATGAATGAATGGATTCATCAATTCATTGATTGATGGATGGATGGACAAATGATGGATGGATGGATGGATTCAATAGGAAACGATTTACAAATGCATTTGAGACTCACAGAATTCCCGGGCAGCCAGGACCCGTCTTGCCGTGAGATAAGAGAGCGTGATGCAGCATGTGTTAGACATGTTAGCCGACACTGTGGCGTCAGGCCATCTTAATCAGGTAGGCTGTCAGGTCAGGAGACACAGTTTACAATTTTTTTCTCCTAATTCAACATGGGCCCCAGGAATAATGGAGGCATCCTACCAAAGCCCCAGTCGTTTTTTTTAAGCAGCTTGTACGACACGACCTTCTGTATAAATGATATGTCTCAGACACCAGGATCTCATGTCGTCTTCTCTGTTTAGGTTTGTATTTTTTTTTTTCTAGCACCGCGTACCAAGGCGGGAAGCAGTCAGTTAATCACTCTCCCATAGCCCCGTTTCATCGGCCGTCTGCATGCCAAATGAGTTCTCCCTTATACAGGCAACGGCTTGCTCATGGTGGGTGTTCCCTGGAACAAACACAGGCATTAGAGACCCCCCCCCCACCCAAACACACACACACACACACACACACACACACACACACACACACACACACACACACACACACACACATGCAAACACCCACACGCTCACACACAAAAACACACAAGGATTTGTCACGTCGTAGACCATTACCGAAAGTACGGAATCAAATGCCCTGAATACTACACACCCCTCCCCCTCTTTTTAAACGTTGAATAGATGGAATGATGTAGGTTTTATATCACAGCGAGGGAGGAATTGCGCCAGAGATGGAAACTATGGGGGGAAAGGGGGGAGGGTTAGAAGGGGGTCGCTTTAGAAAAGGATATTTTCCAATTACTCTCCCCCTCCCCTCCTTTCCTCACTCCTGCAAGGGCAGGGGGAGGCAAAGTCAAGCTTGTTTATTAGTATTAAGAGGGGGTGTGAGGGGGGGGGGGGGGGTTGGCTGCTGGGCTCCCACCCCCTTCTCACTCTCTCCTATCTCCCTCCCACCCCCCACCCCCCCACTCTCTCCCTGTCCCTCTTGCTCTTACCCCGTCCTCTCTCCTTTCTCCTCTATACCATTTCCTCCGCTGAGTGTGTGTGTGTGTGTGTGTGTGTGTGTGTGTGTGTGTGTGTGTGTGTGTGTGTGTGTGTGTGTGTGTGTGTGTGTGTGTGTGTGTGTGTGTGTGTGTGTGTGTGTGTGTGTGTGTGGTAGGGCGGGCTGGGCCTTAGTACACTGTTAGAATGGAACAGAGGTAAGACTAGTGTGTAGTTTGTGCCGTGGACGTTTTTGTCGTCCATCTAGCGTCCGACCTGCAGAAGCCGGTCGGTTACAAGATAAAACCTGCCATCAATAACTTTTTGCTGCGGCTGTGCTTTTTCCTTTACAATGCGCGTTTCATTAGACTGCCGATGAAAAAAGAAAGTCTCTGAGGCCTTTCTCTAACAGACAAGCCCTAAGACACCACAGAGTCCTCGTCAGCACTGGCTGGAGCAGGGAGGGAGGCCAAGCGACCGGGACGGAAGGGCTTGCGGGTTTTCTCTTTTTTGTTAATAATAGAGGGGCATTGTTCTATAGGATTTGGGCTCGATTATGAGGGGATCAGGAGGATGAACTGGGGGGATCCGCCTGCGCTGTGCTCCTCCCTGGGCAGGGTCTCATTGTAGTGTTGTGAGGGGGAGCGTTCTGGGGAGTGGACTCCAAAGTCAACAGAAAGAGAGGAATATAGGTCTGGGTGGTGTAGGGCAACGCTCACTAGGGTGGATCGACCTTGTTTACCTACCGGCTTTCTTTGAATACATCTTGTAGATATCTATAGCTGTACAGCTTTAAGGAGGCGATGAATTGAGTTTGGAATGAGAGCAATGCCCTGGAGTCTGATGAATCATGGAAGAACGTCTGGTGCGAATTATGTTAATCATACCGCAATACATAATTTGGTATCAGACCGTAACTTATGTATGTGTACATAGCCTTGAAACTGATCACTAACTCAAAGTGTGTTAACATTTAGCTCATTCAGATCGGGGGGAGAAATCCTCAATCGGCCTGTATGTTACATTTAGTCTTCCTTCACATGTCTCATCTCGAGTCGTGTTCCCTAGAGACGGTGCAGATTGCATGCTGTTGGTGTCCAGGCCCCCCCACAGCTCCATCTGCAGTGGCTCAGCCTGCTCTCAGCTGCCATCTCCTCCATATGGCAGCTGCTGGAAATACCTCGGAACAACTTCCCCTTCTGCAGTACACAGTGACCACTCTCTCTGCCACACTCTGTCCTCTCTCTCCCACTCCACCCTCTGTCCCTATCTCCCCCCTCTATCCACCCTCTCTCAACTCTCTCCGTCTCTCCCCCCCTCTCTCCCCCCCTCTCTCTCTCTCTCTCTCTCTCTCTCTACTCTCTCTCTCTCTCTCTCTCTCTCCTCTCTCTCTCTCTCTCTCTCTCTCTCTCTCCTCTCTCTCTCTCCTCTCTCTCTCTCTCTCTCTCTCTCTCTCTCTCTCTCTCTCTCTCTCTCTCTCTCTCTCTCTCTCTTTCCCTCTCCAATCGCTCTTTTCACAGAGATGAATGACAACTTCTTGCCAACAACATGCACTTACCACTTGCTGCCAATCCGAACCGAAAGCTGTCAGGAGGAAGAGACTGAATGAATGATGAATGTGGAATAATACCTGTCGGCAATAATTAATAAATTGACCTCTGTTCATCAAAAGACCTCCTGCAGATGTATACATATTTATATCTACTGTGTATATGTATCTATAGATATATCTATGAATATATACTATTTCTATAGCACTATAACTATTGAACTCATAACTTGGATTTAACCACCAGATCCATTATTATTTATTCAACCTCTTTTGGAGCCTTTGAATCTATAAATTATGTGACAGACTTGACCTTTGGGTAAGCCCGTCACCAACGCAGGTTCAGGGAGTATAGCAGAGAGAATCTTTCTCCTCCATGGGCATATCTGAAAGCATGTTGCCACGAGCTGTTGATGTGTAACGTTGTGTGAGGTTGTTGTTTTTGAGAGAGTTTAAATAAAGGTTACGGTATTCATGGAGGGATTCAGCCAATGGATTTGCCCACTGGCGGCGACTGTTATCCGTAATGCTACGATTGCACTCATTTGTCCACATCCTTTAACGAGAAACGACGAGCGTGGACACGGGCGAGGTTATCTGGCAGCTGGGCAGAGATCCACACAGGCACTCATCCAACATGAACACCAGAAGATACTGCGCGTGTTTGGGATCACAACACTGAGAGGAAAACCCTTTCCTGAGTCCGTATCTTCAGGCCATCTACATAAAGCATCACGTAACACAAACCCTGTTCAGATTTATTTTTGGGACCAGCAAACTAAAGCAGACAAGACGGCCCACAGCTGTATTCGTTCACAGCCTTTGGAGGAGAAGAAGGACAAAAAGAAAAAAACTTTTTAATGAATAGTTGAGGAATTGGCGTGGTGCCACCATGAGACGTGACTTATACCGATTATTAGCAGTAGACACAGGTCCCAATGGGAAAAGGCTGGAGCGATACACACACACACACACACACACACACACACACACACACACACACACACACACACACACACACACACACACACACACACACACACACACACAAACACACGCTCACACATCAAACACAATCATCAAGGTGCAGCAGACTACTGCTGCAGACTTAAAGTCGATCAAAAAAAGTCTGTGTGAGATTAAAAACATAAAAAAGAAAGGAAGCCAGCTGTCTGAGGAATGGATCTGTCTTTCTCAGTCGCTGATATACTTTTCGAGTGCTCATTTCTTTTTCATTTCTTTTTTCTGTAATTGATATTTTCTTGAGCCCATCCTCAACAGAGCGCAACTGGGGGTTCGTATTCGGACATACTAAACCCTGGTGATAAAGGAGTGACTGAGTGAATGAGTGAAGGTGTGAACGGTGGGCTTCGTTATAATGTTACACGGCACGGAGTAAACGCTGCGATGCAGCAACCTGAACATAGAGCGGTCGGGCCAGGGCTAAACCAAAAAGAAAAACCTTGACAGAGTGCAGCTGACAGATGGTGAGAGGAGAAGGAGAGAGAGGGAAGGATTGGGAAGGAGAGAGAGAGAGAGAGAGAGAGAGAGAGAGAGAGAGAGAGAGAGAGAGAGAGAGAGAGAGAGAGAGAGAGAGAGAGAGAGAGAGAGAGAGAGAGAGAGAGAGAGAGAGAGAGAGAGAGAGAGAGAGAGAGAGAGAGAGAGAGAGAGAGCAGAGAGAGAGAGAGACAGAGAGACAGAGACAGAGAGAGAGAGAGAGAGAGAGAGAGAGAGAGAGAGAGAGAGAGAGAGAGAGAGAGAGGCAGACAGAGACAGAGAGAGAGATAGAGGGGTGAAAAAGAGAGAGAGAGGCAATCTGGCGGATGGACAAGCAATATGTTAATAAATAGCTGCTGGCTGTCAGGTGGGCTGTCAGAGCCGAGAGTATAGATCAGAGAGCTAAAGATTTGCCCAGCCAAATAAAAAAAACCTTGACATCATCAATAACGCATCCATCCATCATAAGCTGTGGGAGTTGTTTGGCCCTGGTGGTGATTCTGAACAGATGATCTTTGAGGGGCCATTTTATTTCCTACGAAATACCCCTCCACTGACAGATTACCCCCGGCCTACCAGCGCCTCACCTATGTAATTGAACTCCCATACCACGAAGGAACCTCTTCGATTAATTTGGCCAATCTAATATCCATTCACTACCCCGCTAATGGTATGTTAAATTAGAAATCATTAGAAAAGCGTGAGGTGAAAAAAAAACGAAACAATGCCTGGCCCATTCCATCATATCTACAATACGGGGTGCGAACGGTTTGATCTCAGCGCACAACAATGGCCATATGGAGCCAGGGGGGAAGGCTAGGGCTGGCCGCCGGTGGCTTAGCATATTAATGAGGGCACGTCTAAATGCTGCAAGTCAACTATTAGTCACAGACGTTATAAATCTCTCCCCACCACATTTACTGGAGACAAATTGAATGCTATGCCTCATTGTCCTTTTGATTGTTTTAGTCGAGATAAATCCGCCTGAGTGACGTGCATGATTAAAACCCCACAGCCGGGGCCAGGCGTCACAGCCATATGCACGGCTATCAGGAGCCATTAGGCACGATGGGAACATTCTTACATGTACCCTGTTCGGAGCGAACACAAGCAACACCAAAACAACATCAATTACAGCCGCCGAGCACAGCGTCACGTTAGCGGCTCAACATCCTATTATCTCGCTGTCTTTTATTCCGGTCGTTCGGCAGATGTTTTTTTTTTGTCCAACCGAACA